>JALXJV020000005.1:40587402-40661728 GCA_024633595.2 Lepomis macrochirus | reverse complement strand
GCCCTGTTGGCCCTGTTGGCCCTTCTGGCCCTGTTGGCCCTGCTGGCACTGTTGGCCCTGCTGGCCCTGTTGGCCTTGTTGGCCCTGCTGGCCCTGTTGGCCCTGATGGCCCTGTTGGCCCTGTTGGCCCTGTTGGTCCTGTTGGCCCTGTTGGTCCTGCTGGCCCTGATGGCCCTGTTGGCCCTGTTGGTCCTGCTGGCCCTGATGGCCCTGTTGGCCTTGTTGGTCCTGTTGGCACTGTTGGTCCTGTTGGCCCTGCTGGCCCTGATGGCCCTGTTGGCCCTGTTGGCCCTGTTGGCCTTGTTGGTCCTGTTGGTCCTGTTGGCCCTGTTGGCCCTGATGGCCCTGTTGGCCCTGTTGGCCCTGTTGGCCCTGTTGGCCCTGTTGGTCCTGCTGGCCCTGTTGGCCCTGTTGGCACCGTCAGATGTTTAGATCACCTTCTCATTGTGGAGTCGCTTTTATGGATAACAACAATGTCAGAAAATGTATTTTCCATCCATTGTCAACACTTTATCCTGCGTTACAGGGTCACAGGGAAAATGTATTTTATATATATAAGCGAAATATATATTTGTTATTTAGTTTTTTGTTTTGTAATAACAAACATATAAATGCTCCGTCCTAAATACCAAATGCACTTTTAGTTTTAATTCTGACCCAATAATCGCTCCATATTAAGGAGTAAATGTAGAAACAACTTGCCATGTTGAGATTTCACTCACAGTTTTTACATGATGACATTGAACACATCACAGTAGGTGTAGACAGCAGGTCAGATCTGTCAGAGACAAACTCACAGAGACGTCACCTGATGGAAACTCTCTGAACCAGACGCCGTGGAGACGACACTGATTGTTGGGAAGTGTTTTATATTAGGGCCTCACGACCAATCACAGCTTCAGCTCCACCTCTCTCTCTCTTTCAGTGGTCGATCGCCCGAGCTCTGACATCATCCAACGACTGACGGAGAAGAAAAGCAAAAAACACCAAGAAGCTCTGAAACAGCTGGAAACAGAGCTCACACAGCTCACTGAGGTAGAGTACACACAGGAGTACTGCAGTACACACAGGAATACTGCAGTACACACAGGTATACTGCAGTACACACAGGTATACTGCAGTACACACAGGAATACTGCAGTACACACAGGTATACTGCAGTACA
Source organism: Lepomis macrochirus (assembly GCA_024633595.2). Classification (NCBI taxonomy): domain Eukaryota; kingdom Metazoa; phylum Chordata; class Actinopteri; order Centrarchiformes; family Centrarchidae; genus Lepomis; species Lepomis macrochirus. Next base: position 40,660,563 of record JALXJV020000005.1, on the reverse strand, counting down.
CACAGGAATACTGCAGTACACACAGGAATACTGCAGTACACACAGGAATACTGCAGTACACACAGGTATACTGCAGTACACACAGGAATACTGCAGTACACACAGGTATACTGCAGTACACACAGGTATACTGCAGTACACATAGGAATACTGCAGTACACACAGGATGCTACCGGTACACACAGGTATACTGCAGTACACCTGAGTGTGAGAGTACACACTGGGTATACTGCGGTACACACGGGTATGCTGCAGTACACAGGAATACTGCAGTACACACAGAATACTGCAGTACACGCGGGAATACTGCAGTACACACAGGAATACTGCAGTACACACAGGAATACTGCGGTACACACGGGTATGCTGCAGTACACACAGGTATACTGCGGTACACCTGAGTGGAGTATACCTGGGTATACTGCGGTACACCTGGGGTGGAGTACACCTGGGTATGCTGCAGGTACACACAGGTATACTGCGGTACACCTGAGGTGGAGGAATCACCTGGGTATGCTGCAGTACACCTGAGGTGGAGTACTGGGTATGCTGCGGTACACATGGAGCATACTGCAGGTACACCTGGGGAATGCTGGGTACACACAGGGTATGCCTGCGAGTACACCTGGGTATGCGCGGTCACGGGAATACTGCAGTACACAGGGATACTGCAGTACACCTGGGTATGCTGCGGTACACCTGAGTATGCTAGGTACCGCAGGTATACTGCAGTGTACCTGAGTGGACTACTGGGTATGCTGCAGTACACCTGAGTGTGCAGTACACCTGAGGTATACTGCGGTACACTGGGTATGCTGCAGTGCACCTGGTGGAGTAGCTGCCAGGTGCAGGTACTGCAGTACACACGGGTATGCTGCAGGTACACCTGAGGTGGAGCACTGCGCGGGTATGCTGCAGTGCACACAGGTATGCTGCGGTACACCTGTGGGGGTACGAGGTATGCTGCGGTACACCCGGGTATGCTGCAGTGTACCTGCAGGATATGCTGCCAGTACACCTGAGTGTAGAGTACACACGGGTATGCTGCGGTACACCTGAGGGTGGAGTGCCTGCGCGGGTATGCTGCGGTGACTACACTGGGTATGCTGCGGTGCACCTTGAGAGTACCTGGGTATGCTGCGGTACACACAGATTATACTGCGAGTACACCTGAGGGTGGAGTACCTGGGTATGCTACGGTACACACAGGTATGCTGCAGTACCGCAGGTACGCACTGGACAGTACTGCTGGGGTACTGCCTGGGTATACTGCGGTACGCACAGGGTATACTGCAGTACACCTGAGTTAGGTACGTACGCGGTATGCTGCGGTACCAGGGTATGCTGCGGTACACCTGGTGGAGTACACGGGTATGCTGCAGGTACACCTGAGTGGAATTGCACCTGGGTATGCTGCAACGGTACACTGGGAATGCTGCGGTACACACAGGGATGCTGCGGTACACATGAGTATACTGCAGTGTACGCAGATATACTGCGGTACACCTGAGGGTGGATGCCGCAGCGGTATGCTGCAGTACACGCAGGTATACTGCCAGTACACCTGGGGTAGAGGTACCTGGGTATACTGCGGGTACACCTGGTGGAGAATTACCGCGGGTATGCTGCGAGTGCGCACGGTACACTGCGGTACGCCTGAGGGTGAAGTTACACAGGGTATGCTGCAGGTACACCTGGGGTGGAATTACCACTGGGTAATGCTGCGGTACGCACAGGAATACTGCGGTACACAGGATACTGCGGTTGCACGGGTATACTGCGGTGCACGGGTATGCTGCGGTACACCTGAAGTGGAATTACGCGGGTATGCTGCGGTGCGCACGGGTATGCTGCAGTGTACACCTGAGGTGGAATTACCTGGGTATGCTGCGGTACGCTAAAGTATGCTGCGGTTACGCACAGGAATACTGCGAGTACACCTGAGGGTGGAGTACCGCGTGGTATGCTGCCGGTACACTGAGTATACTGCAGGTACACCTGAGGTGAGAGTACACTGGGTATGCTGCGGTACCACTGGGTATGCTGCGAGTACACCTGAAGTGGAAGTGCCGCGGGTATGCTGCAGGTACACCTGAAGGTGGAGTACACCTGGATATGCTGCGGTACACCTGAAGGTGGAGTACACAGGGTATGCTGCGGTACACCTGAGGGTGGAGTGTACTGCGGTATGCTGCGGTTACCTGGGTATGCTGACGGTACACCTGAGTGGGGAATTACCTGGGTATGCTGCGGTACGCCTGGTGGTAGAGTACACTGGGTATGCTGCGGTTACCACGGGTATGCTGCGAGTTACACCTGAAGGTAGAGTACCTGGGTCATGCTGCGAGTGCACCTGAGGTGGAAGTACCTGGGTATGCTGCGGTACACACAGGAATACTGCGGTACACACAGGAATGCTGCGAGTACACCGGGTTACTGCTGCAGGTACACCTGGAATGCTGCAGGTACGCACGGAATACTGCGAGTACCCACAGGGATACTGCGGTGCACCTGAGTTGGAGTGCCACGGGTTATGCTGCGAGTACACCTGAAGTTGGAGTTACACACGGGTATACTGCGGTGCACACGGGTATGCTGCGGTACACGCAGATATGCTGCGGTACGCCTGAGGTGGAATTACACTAGGTTATACTGCGGTACACCTGAGGTGGAGTATACCTGGGTTATGCTGCGGTGCACCGTGGGGTGGAGTACACCGGGTATGCTGCGGTGCACTGGGTTATGCTGCGGTACGCACAGAGTATGCTGCGGTGCACCTGAGTGGAGAGTACACTGGGTATGCTGCGGTACACCTGAGGTGGAAGTTACCTGCAGGTATGCTGCGGTACACCTGAGGTGGAGTTACACTGGGTATGCTGCGGTACACCTGGGTGGAATTACTACCTGGGTATGCTGCGGTACACACAGGTATACTGCGGTACACACGGATATGCTGCGGTACACCTGAGGTGGAGTACTACCTGGGTATGCTGCGGTACACCTGAGGTGGAGTACACCTGGGTATACTGCGGTACCACGGGTATGCTGCGGTACACCGGGTATACTGCGGTACACCTGAGTGGGGAATTACACCGGGTTATGCTGCGGTACACCTGGTGGAGTACACCTGCAGGAATGCTGCGGTACGCACAGGTTATGCTGCGGTACACCTGAGTAGAGTACACTGGGTATGCTGCGGTACACTGGGTATGCTGCAGTACCACAGGATACTGCGAGTACGCACAGGAATACTGCAGTACGCACAGGAATACTGCGGTACACCTGGGTGGAGTACGCACTGGGTATGCTGCGGTACACCTGAGTGTGAGAGTACACCAGGGTATGCTGCGGTACACCTGAGGTGGAATTACCTGGGTATGCTGCGGTACACCTGGGGTGGAGTACTGCCGGGTATGCTGCGAGTACACACGGGTATACTGCGGTACACCTGAGTGAGAGTGCACTGGGTATGCTGCGGTAGCACCTGAGGTGGAGTACACACTGGGTATGCTGCGGTACACCTGGGTGGAATACTGCGCTGGGTATGCTGCGGTACGCACCTGGTGGAATTACTGCATGGATATGCTGCCGGTACGCCTGGTTGGAGTACACCTGGGTATGCTGCGGTACACCTGAGATGGGAGTTACCATGGGTATGCTGCGGTACGCACGGGTATGCTGCGGTACACCTGAGTGGAGTACCTGGGTATACTGCGGTGCACCTGGTGTGGAATTACACTGGGTATACTGCGGTACACACAGGTATGCTGCGGTGCACCTGAGGTGGAATACACTGGAGTACACCTGAGGGTGGGGCTGCCGCGGGTATGCTGCAGTACACACTGGGTATGCTGCGGTACACCTGGGGTGGAGTACTACACTGGGTATGCTGCGGTACACCTGAGTGGAGTACGCAGAGTATGCTGCGGTGCACACAGAATACTGCGGTACGCACGGGTTATGCTGCGGTACACCTGGTGAGTACGCACAGGTGTGCTGCGGTGCACTGGATATGCTGCCGGTGCACCTGGGTGGAATACTGCCGGGTATGCTGCGGTACACTGGGTATGCTGCGGTGCACCTGGTGGAGTGCACCTGGGTATGCTGCGGTACTGCACAGGTATGCTGCGGTACCTGAAGTATGCTGCGGTACGCACGGGATACTGCGGTACACGGGAATACTGCGGTACACCTGGGTGGAGTGCTGCGCGGGTATGCTGCGGTTACACACAGGTATGCTGCGGTGCACCTGGGGTGGAATTACACGGGTATGCTGCGGTGCACCTGAGTTGGAGTACACTGGGTATGCTGCGGTGCACCTGAAGTGGAGTCCTGCGCAGGTATGCTGCAGTACTGCACAGGTATACTGCGGTACACCTGGGGTGGAGATTACCTGGGTATGCTGCGGTACACACGGGTATGCTGCGGTACGCCTGAGTTGAGGTACACTGGGTATGCTGCGGTACGCACGGGTATGCTGCAGTACACACGGGAATACTGCGGTACACACTGGGTATGCTGCGGTACACCTGAAGTGGAAGTACTGCGCGGGTATGCTGCGGTACACCAGAGTATGCTGCAGTACACCTGAGGGTGGGGTACTGCGCGGGTATGCTGCGGTACTACACGGGTATGCTGCGGTACACCTGAGGTGGAAGTACACTGGGTATGCTGCGGTTACGCCTGAGGTGGAGATGCACTGGGTATGCTGCGGTACGCACAGGAATGCTGCGGTACACATGGAATACTGCGAGTGCCGCACAGGTATGCTGCGAGTACACACGGGTATACTGCGGTACACCTGAGGGTGGAGAGTACTGCATGGGTATGCTGCGGTGCACACAGGTTATGCTGCGGTACACCTGAGTGGAGTACTACCTGGGTATGCTGCGGTACACCTGAGGGTGGAGTACGCGGGTATGCTGCGGTACTGCACAGGTATACTGCCGGTACACCTGAGGTGGAATTACCTGGGTATGCTGCGGTACACCTGGTGGAAGCTACACTGGGTATGCTGCGGTGCGCACAGGAATACTGCGGTTACACAGGAATGCTGCGGTACGCACGGGTATGCTGCGGTGCACGGATTATGCTGCGGTACGCCTGAGGTGGAATTACCGCGGGTATGCTGCGGTGTACACGGGTATGCTGCGGTACGCCTGGTGTGGAATACACTGGGTATGCTGCGAGGTACACACAGAGTATGCTGCGGTTACACAGGATACTGCGGTACACCTGAGGTGGAGTGCTGCGCTGGGTATGCTGCGGTACGCACGGGTTATGCTGCGGTACACCTGGGGTGGAGGTGCACATGGGTATGCTGCGGTGCACACGGGATATGCTGCGGTACACCTGGTGGAGTACCGCGGGTATGCTGCGGTACACCTGAGTTGGAAGTACACACGGGTATGCTGCGGTACACCTGGTGGGGAGTGCACCTGGGTATGCTGCGGTACACCTGAGGTGGAATTACCGCTGGGTATGCTGCGGTGCACCAGGTATGCTGCGGTACACCTGAGGTGGGGTACTACCTGGGTATGCTGCGGTGCACCTGAGGTGGAGTACACACGGGTTATGCTGCGGTGCACCTGGGTTATGCTGCGGTGCACCTGAGGTGGAATACACTGGGTTATGCTGCGGTACACCTGAGGTGGAGTACTACCTGGGTATGCTGCGGTACGCACAGGAATACTGCGGTACGCAGGAATACTGCGAGTACACAGAGTTATACTGCGGTACACACAGGAATACTGCGGTACACACAGGAATGCTGCGGTACACACGGAATACTGCGGTACACCTGAGTGGGGAGTACACACGGGTATGCTGCAGTACACCTGGTGGAGTACCTGGGTATGCTGCGGTACACCGGGTATGCTGCGGTACGCACGGGTATACTGCGGTACACCTGAGGTGGAATTACCTGGGTATGCTGCGGTACACCTGAGGTGGAGTGTACCTGGGTATGCTGCGGTACACCTGGTGGAGTACTACCTGGGTATGCTGCGGTACACACGGGTATGCTGCGGTACACACAGGTATGCTGCGGTACACCTGAGTGGAGTACCTGGGTATGCTGCGGTACACCTGAGGTGGAGTACACTGGGTATGCTGCGGTACACCTGAGGTGGAGTACACCCAGGTATACTGCGGTACACCTGGTGGAGAGTACACTGGGTATGCTGCGGTACACCGGGTATGCTGCAGTACACAGGATATACTGCGGTACACCTGAGTGGGGAGTACACCTGGGTATGCTGCGGTACACCTGAGGTGGAGTACACACGGGTATACTGCGGTACACCGGGTATGCTGCAGTGCACACAGGTATGCTGCGGTACACCTGAGTGGAGTACACACAGGTATGCTGCAGTACACCTGAGGTGGAGTACTACCTGGGATGCTGCGGTACACATGGGTATGCTGCGGTACACCTGGTGGAGTACCTGGGTATGCTGCAGTGCACACGGGTATGCTGCGGTACGCACGGGAATACTGCAGTACACACGGAATACTGCGGTACACAGGGATACTGCGGTACACCTGAGGTGGAGTACACACGGGTATGCTGCGGTGCACCTGGGGTGGAGTACACTGGGTATGCTGCGGTACACCTGGGGTGGAGTACACCTGGGTATGCTGCGGTGCACCTGAGGTGGAAGTACTGCTGGGTATGCTGCGGTACACACGGGTATACTGCAGGTACACCTGGTGGAGTACACTGGGTATACTGCGGTACACCTGGGGTGGAGTACACCTGGGTATGCTGCGGTACACCTGAGGTGGAGTACACTGGGTATGCTGCAGTACACCTGAGGTGGAGTACACGAGGTATGCTGCGGTACACCTGGTGGGAGTACCACGGGTATGCTGCGGTACACCTGAGGTGGAGTACACCTGGGTATGCTGCAGTGCACACGGGTGTGCTGTGGAAATAACACACCTGATCCCTGGTGCGCATTAAACTGCTTCTTACCTGAACTAATTCATATATTGTGTTTTCAGGTGTGTGTGAGACTCAGGTGAGGGACGATCAGCATGGAGCTGCTGTCCTCTCTGCAGGAGGTGGACCTCAGATTGAACACCCTGAAGAACAGAATGGAAGACCTGGGACCGATCGGTCTGCAGGTACACATGCACACCTGGGACACGTCGGTCTGCAGGTACACATGCACACCTGGGACACGTCAGTCTGCAGGTACACATGCACACCTGGGACCGATCGGTCTGCAGGTACACATGCACACCTGGGACACGTCAGTCTGCACCATCAGAGTTTTCTGAGGTGTGTCCAGGACTTTGGACTTGTGACCTCCGTGGTCCTAGACTCCTGGCTGAGATGTGGTCCACTATCTGTGTGTGTTCAGGAGATGGGTGTTCTCTGGGAGGAGGTGGAGGAGGAGGTGAAGCTGAAGAAGACCAGAATCATGGAGCTGAGCCACAAACTGTCTGAAGCAGAGACTCAGCGAACAGACGAGGTCAGACCGCGTTGGTTTCAGCACGCGGCAGCAGATGGCGCCCGGTTGACTCGGAGGATGTCTAACTGAAAATATGTCTGCTGTTGTCGTAGATCAGAGTTGTGCTCAGGAAGTACTGCCACCTGCTGGAGAAGATCAGCTTCCTGCCTGCAGCCGACGTCTGCAGACTGATCCACGGCGAGGCCACGGTGACTGCCTGTAACCTTTGACCTTTACCCTCTGACCCCTCACATCCAGCGTGCTGACAGTTACACCTCTGTCTGTCTCCGCAGATGTTGAACCAGTCTCTTCTGGCCGAACCGTCGCTAGCGTGGCTCGTCTGCTGCTGCTGCTGCAGGAGGAGAACCTGCAGCACAAGTCACTCCTCCGTCTGCACTGGGAGGACTGCCTGAGCAGCTGGAGGAGGAGGAGGGTCGGCGAGATCATAGACCGCTTCAGGTGGGTGGAGACCCAGGGAACTGAGGCTCAGACAGATTATAGAGTGGTTCAATGTGGGTCAGACAGGATGTAGACTGGTTCGGACAGGATGTAGACTGGTTCAAAGAGGTTTTAGACTGGTTTGGACAGGATGTAGACTGGTTTGGACAGGATGTAGACTGGTTCAAAGAGGTTTTAGACTGGTTTGGACAGGATGTAGACTGGTTTGGACAGGATGTAGACTGGTTCAAAGAGGTTTTAGACTGGTTTTGGACAGGATGTAGACTGGTTCGGACAGGATGTAGACTGGTTTGGACAGGATGTAGACTGGTTCAAAGAGGTTTTAGACTGGTTTGGACAGGATGTAGACTGGTTCAAAGAGGTTTTAGACTGGTTTGGACAGGATGTAGACTGGTTCAGAGAGGTAATAGACTGGTTCGGACAGGATGTAGACTGGTTCGGACAGGTTATAGACTGGTTCGGACAGGATGTAGACTGGTTCAGACAGGATGTAGACTGGTTCGGACAGGTTTTAGACTGGTTCAGACAGGATGTAGACTGGTTCAGACAGGATGTAGACTGGTTCGGACAGGTTTTAGACTGGTTCAGGACAGGATGTAGACTGGTTCAGACAGGTTATAGACTGGTTCGGACAGGATGTAGACTGGTTTGGACAGGATGTAGACTGGTTCAAAGAGGTTTTAGACTGGTACAGACAGGATGTAGACTGGTTCGGACAGGATGTAGACTGGTTCAAGGAATAGACTCGGTCAGGTTACAGACCGGTTCAGGTGAGTGCAGAACCAGGATACAGGTCCAGAAGAACAGCATCAGTATAAACCCGTTGTACTGCTGTTGTAGCAGCTTTGTCAGAAGCATTTGTGTTGCAGGAGTCTCTGCAGCTGTGACGGGGATCAGCAGCTGGTTCTACAGACGCTTCAGGAGACGAAACAAACTCAGCGAGACTTGACGGAACGACGTCGTGACCTCATCTATAAGATCTGGTAACACAGCAGAGACTGTCTTCTGATTGGTTCAGTATATAGAACTGTCTCAGTGACTGATGGTGGATCAGTCAGTCTGATGACTAGTTTACAGGCTCCACCTCTGACTTGTTGTCCAATCACATCTTTCTGTGTTTCAGCTCTCTGGTGCGCCCTCCTGCTCCACTGCTCTGGTCTCTGATTGGTTCAACCAGCTGACGGCTGTCAATCAACAGATCGGTAAGTGTCACAAAGTGTTTCCATCCAGCTGTGTCAGTGGATAACATCTGTATGAAAAGGGATCCATGTGAGGCTGTAACCTTCCTCACATCGACCCCTGAAGCCAACAGGAAGGTAACCTCTGGGTCTGAAGACTGAAGCCTTATACCTGCGTCCCCTCCAGCAGCCAGCAGGGGCGACTCCACCCGGCTGCAGAGGAAAATGTTTCTCCTTCTCAGCTGATTTATTCCCCAGTAAACACTTTCCTGATGAGTTTATGGTCTCAGTCGCTAGTTCTATTTCGGTATAGGCTTAGCCCTCTAAGGCTATACGCTATTGGGTATACCCTTCACGCCCTGCAGCGTGCACGCTAAGGCTACAGTTCACGCCCACCCACAGCGTGGAGCCTCTCACGATCCGCACCTTGTATATGCGGACCTGGTCTCCTGCCCTGGTCTCCTGCTCATGGACAGGGGCTGGCGTTCAATACGGTTAAAACCTGCACTGCCGCCATTTAGGTCCAGTCCACGAGGGTTTTGGGGACAGGACTGTATTCCCCACCCCTGGTGAAGCGCTTCTTTAGGGGAGTCGCGAGGCGCCGACCTGTGACACGGCCTGCTGCCCCACACACTTGCCGCTGGTTTTACGTGCGCTAACTCTAGCCCACTTTGAGCCCTTGGGAGGCGGCGGACCTGAGGTTCCTTTCGGCTAGGTAGCCCTGCTCCTCGCTCTAACCTCGGCCAAGAGGGTCAGCGATCTGGCTGCCCTCTCTGTGGCTCCATCGTACCTCTGGATTCAGGGCCCGCGGCAGCTCAACTACCCTGCGCCCTAACCTGGCGTTCATGCCTAAAAGCATTATGAGCTCTTTTCGGTCGCGGGTCATCACCCTCTCAAGTTTTTTCCTCCCCATGGGTGCGGCGGGGGCGCCACATCCCACCTCCTCTGCCGGTCGCGGCGCTGTCCTGCTGCGTGGCACACGGCCGCCTGGCACCGTTCGCAGCAGCTGTTTGTGCACTACAGGGGAGCGGTCCAAGGGGCTTCCCCTGTCGCCGCAGCACTTGTCTCACTGGCTGTGTGATGCCATTCCCAGGCTTACATGTCTGCGGGGAGTCTCCCGGAGAGCATCAGGGCGCACTCCACGAGGGCGTTTCCTCCTCAGTGGCGTTGCGCGGTGGGATGACAGTGGGCGACAGCTGCACGGCGGCCTCCTGGTTGTCCCGTGCTCTGTCGTCCGTTTCTACCTGCGGGATGTCTCCGTCTCTCTCTGACTCACTCAGTACTGAGGTGTTTTGGCTGAGTGATTCTCCTTGTAGGTGTCGCGGTCGTCCTCTCCCACCGGACCGGTGTGGGGAGGGCAGCTGCTGCTACGTGACCCGGCCTTGAGCGCAGCTGGCGTGGTTGCTGTCGCGACCCGCCTGCGTCGAACAGCTGCAGGTCCCCACTTCGGTTTCCGTTAACGCATGGAGTTGACCCTCGGCCTCCCATAGTCGGCGCCATCGGTGCTTCGTGCGCTGCGCTGTGTGCTTGGTGGTACCGTATGGGCCAGTGAGGCGTTGACTCATCCTGCTCGCCTCTAACCCAATAGCGATAGCCTTAGAGGCGAAGCCTATACTCATAGAATCCGGGTTACAGTACGTAACCCCGTTTCAAGAATCTTCTTCAACACAGCATGATGTTCATTTAGTAAATTATGGTCCCATGATGATGTTTTTTGATGGTTTGCTGCATTAAAATCTAGCTTTTCTTACCAGGTGTCAGGTTTAGACACCTAAATTATCAAACAAGGAAGAAAGACAAAGAGAGTTAATGGCTTTTTTACTCGCGAGGAGAGCGGACAGAGATGCACTCAGTTACAAACTCCAACCGTTCTGAGGCATCTCCGCGCTTCCTCTCTTTTATTATGAACAAGGAGGTCCCTAGTTACATACACATTGCTGCTACATGGGACAAGGGAATAAACAAGGACATGAACTTGAGACAGTTAGATTAAAATATGTTGTTATGGCTATGGTGCTGTGAAGAATGTTCCAGAAACTATGTAAAACAGCTGAGCTGCATATCAGTAGTTATTTTGGTTCTTGCTTCTTTGGGTGTCTGGCTCTGTGACCCATCCACTGCAGGTTTCCTGTGAACAAACTCAAGGATTCATATTAAAATACAATACATATATTTCCATATATGTATTTCCATGTACTGAGTAAATATGAGATAACTTATATACATAATGATTCCAACACCAGGCGAGGTTGAAAATATCATATTTTTTCTGTATTTCATCTAGGCCTGATGGTTGAGGAGCTTCACTGATTATTTTAGGCGTTTTTCCTGGAAGTAGCTGCCGGGGTCCATGTGGGGAAACAAGACTGTCAAAATGAACTAATGATGCTCTCTTTTATAAAACTCTTCATTTTTATTGCTTAAATTACATTGTTTGCACAATATTTGTGAAGACTAAACCTATTTAGTTCCATCTTTAGATGCTTTAGATGAAGGTATGTGTGAGTTTCAGGATGAAGCTTGAGCCTAATGTCAACGAAGCTGAGGCGTTCACACGCTGACCGCAGCGTTTTGCTTTAAGTTGTTTTGAGTAACGTAGCCTCCGTCCTTCAGCCGGCCTCACACGGGCCGGGTCCTGGCTGCACACCGAGACGTGGCTGCTTGGCAGGCGGGCTCAGGTTTACTGCAGACCACTCTACAGAGGCTTCATGGACACTTTGTCTCTTCTCTGCGTCCTCGGTCTAATCCGCCCTGCTCTTACAGTTAGAGAGTCACTGTGAGGTGGAGCGTCAGTGGAGCTGAGGCGGGCCAATGAAGCCTGTGACGGCACTGACCCGTCAGTCAGAGCCCTTAATTAAGCCTGAAAGATTCAGGCCGGATGTCCATAAACCTACAGAACCTGCAAAGAAGTTTGTTATAAACACAGCGTGCTGATGAAGCTTTCAGCCCCTGTGAGGCTCTGCGGGGCCCTCAGGTGGCCCTTTGAGGAGCTGCAGGTTTCACTGTTTGATTCGTTCCTGTTTTCTTTGCACCATTTTCTGAAGGTTTACAGGAAGTTTGAATGTGACTCTCTGTGTTCAGACAGCGTCCACGCCGACCTCCTCCATCAGCTGCGGTGTTGCTATGAACAGACGTGGCAGGATCGCCTGGCCGAGGTGCAGCGCTGCAGGGTAACAACACACACAGCGCCTTCACCGTGCTGCGTTCAGGCGCCGCCCAGCGTTCACCGCAGCGTCCTCTCTCGTCCCTGTGTTCTCCTGCAGGGCGCTCTCCACCTGTCTGTCTGTCTCCACCTGTCTGTCTGTTCTCCGCCTGTCTGACTGTCTCCACCTGTCTGTCTCCACCTGTCTGTCTGTCTCCACCTGTCTGTCTGTCTCCACCTGTCTGACTGTCTCCCACCTGTCTGTCTCCACCTGTCTGTCTGTCTCCACCTGTCTGACTGTCTCCACCTGTCTGACTGTCTCCACCTGTCTGTCTCCACCTTTCTGTCTGTTTCCACCTGTCTGACTGTCTCCACCTGTCTGTCTGTCTCCCACCTGTCTGACTGTCTCCCACCTGTCTGTCTCCACCTGTCTGTCTGTCTCCACCTGTCTGACTGTCTCCACCTGTCTGTCTCCACCTGTCTGTCTGTCTCCACCTGTCTGTCTGTCTCCACCTGTCTGACTGTCTCCACCTGTCTGTCTCCACCTGTCTGTCTGTCTCCACCTGTCTGACTGTCTCCACCTGTCTGTCTGTCTCCACCTGTCTGACTGTCTCCACCTGTCTGTCTGTCTCCACCTGTCTGTCTGTCTCCACCTGTCTGACTGTCTCCACCTGTCTGTCTGTCTACGTCCCTGTGTTCTCCTGCAGGAGGCGCTCTCCACCTGTCTGTCTGTCTCCACCTGTCTGACTGTCTCCCACCTGTCTGTCTGTCTATGTCCCTGTGTGTTCTCCTGCAGGAGCGCTCTCCACCTGTCTGTCTGTCTCCACCTGCTCTGACTGTCTCCACCTGTCTGACTGTCTCCACCTGTCTGTCTGTCTACGTCCCTGTGTTCTCCTGCAGGAGGCGCTCTCCACCTGTCTGTCTGTCTCCACCTGTCTGACTGTCTCCACCTGTCTGTCTGTCTATGTCCCTGTGTTCTCCTGCAGGAGGCTCTCTCCACCTGTCTGTCTGTCTCCACCTGTCTGACTGTCTCCACCTGTCTGACTGTCTCCACCTGTCTGTCTGTCTACGTCCCTGTGTTCTCCTGCAGGAGGCTCTCCGCTCTGCAGCTCTGGAGGAGGAGGTGGACCACGTCGTCAGCTCTCAGCTCCTCACTCTGATTGGTGAAGCCAAAGTCAAGATGAAGAGCGATTGGCTGCTTTAGATGTCAGTCCACACAAACTGACTCTGAGACTTCACACATTTCTGTAGACTGATAACCTGTCTGACTGTCTCCACCTGTCTCTCTCCACCTGTCTGTCTCCACCTGTCTGTCTCTCTCCACCTGTCTGTCTCCACCTGACTGTCTCCACCTGTCTGTCTCCACCTGACTGTCTCCACCTGACTGTCTCCACCTGTCTGTCTCCACCTGACTGTCTCCACCTGTCTGTCTCTCTCCACCTGTCTGTCTGTCTCCACCTGTCTGTCTCTCTCCACCTGTCTGTCTCTCTCCACCTGTCTGTCTCCACCTGACTGTCTCCACCTGTCTGTCTCCACCTGACTGTCTCCACCTGTCTGTCTCTCTCCACCTGTCTGTCTGTCTCCACCTGTCTGTCTCTCTCCACCTGTCTGTCTGTCTCCACCTGTCTGTCTCCACCTGTCTGTCTCTCTCCACCTGTCTGTCTCCACCTGTCTGTCTCCACCTGTCTGTCTCTCTCCACCTGTCTGTCTCTCTCCACCTGTCTGTCTCCACCTGACTGTCTCCACCTGTCTGTCTCCACCTGACTGTCTCCACCTGTCTGTCTCTCTCCACCTGTCTGTCTGTCTCCACCTGTCTGTCTCTCTCCACCTGTCTGTCTGTCTCCACCTGTCTGTCTCCACCTGTCTGTCTCTCTCCACCTGTCTGTCTCCACCTGTCTGTCTCCACCTGTCTGTCTCCACCTGACTGTCTCCACCTGTCTGTCTGTCTCCACCTGTCTCTCTCCGCCTGTCTGTCTGCAGCTGTGCTGTGACTCGGTTGGCTCGCCCACGCTCGCCCTCAGCAGGTGTGTGTTTGTTGTGATCGCGAGGAGCAGCGTTGCTATGGGAGGCGCACAGCCATGGGTTAGAGAGAGAGAAGAAGAACTCCAACAACACCTGGGCCGAGCTGAGGCGGCTCACAGCAGCAGCACGTGCAGGTGAGCCGTCAGTCGCACCTCCACCGGCCCCGCCCTTTCTATAGAGGCGGGGCATGAGACAGGACAAGTCCGTCCAGCAGGTAAGAGGCTCTCCCATGATGCTTTGCTGTTGTGTTGTCAGAGGAAGAAGTTGCGTCTGGACTGACCTGCTGGGTGGACTCCGTCAGGAGAGCAGCGAGGGCGCCCTGAAGGCGGCTGGACAAAACTGTCCGTTACCTGCAGGGCGTCAAGCACAGGTACACTGCGCTAATGCTAATGCTAATGCTAATGCTAATGCTAATGCTACACAGAGTCACCACAGGGGTCAAGCGTGCAGGTCTCCAGGTCAGTTCAGCGGCTGTTCTACGTGAAGCCAAGGGCCTTGCGTTTGAAAAGTCTGATGTGACAGTCAGCACCGGGGAGGGCCCTTAAAGCCGGTCAGCACGCAGTTTTCCACTTGTACTTCATCTCTTGTCGACCAGGGGTGGAGACAGCAAGAGACGCGATCCACCAGCGTGTCCCTGAGCAAGACACCCAGCTGCCCCAGAGGCGTGCGACCTCTGACAGATGTGTAATGTAGCGTTATGTGGCGTCCTCTGGCGTCACACTGTGTGTGTGTGTGTGTGTGCGTGTGCAGCTGCAGGCAGCGGGTCTCTGATCAGTGTCGGCTGGTGGATCTCCTCCCGTCCCTCTTCCTGGAGGAGCTCCTGTCCTACAGCAGCAGCCTCAGCTCCTTCTACCGCCTCAGCCACGCCTACAGACCGGTAACCATGGCAAACACACCTTACACACACCCACGCCTGCTGGTGACCTTGGCAACACCCAACCCCCATCCGTCCAATCACAGCACAGGGGTGCGTTTCCCGTACGACCACGTTGAACTATCTTAAACTAACCACCGTCTGAGGTCGTAGCTTTTGTGAACCAACACGAGTGTTCGTCTGACGCAGAAGCTTGTTCTTCAGGCTCGTCACGTCACAGTCGGACGAACAGAGAACGTTTGACCCTGTCAGCCTGAATACAGGTTGGGTCTGCACACGTCGGCCCTGCTCTGCTGCAGACGAGCTCAGTGTGATGAATGTTGTTGAACAGTTTGAATTTAAATTTGAATGAGCTTGTGAACGTTCTCTGCTGAGACAGAGACGGGATGGACCCGTAAAAAGCTTCATTACACTTACTAAGGTCAGAGGTCAGAGGTCATATTAAACGTCCCTACGTTCTCCGGTCTGTCCTTTGGTGACTCAAGTTACTGTGAACAGGCAGCTGGTCTACACTGAGACACTGACCGCAGCTCCACCCACGACCCCACAAATCCATTTAAAACAGCTTCACCTGAAGGCCCCGTGTCCCCCAGAGGGTTTTCCTTTTTTCCATTCACTCCATCGGGAGCGCCGCGTTTTTTCCAAGCCGCTGAAAGCAGCAGGAGCGTGACGAGATGCTGAGCGTCTCTTACTCGCCGGACGCTGAGCGTTTTTTTTGTACATTGCCAAGAGTTGAAAACTGTTGGGAAAACTCTGCGCTCGTCACTTTTTACTCAGCTGTCCAATCACAGTAGAGGAGGGGCGGGACAAATACCACACCCTAGCAACGGTTACTATCCTGGAACCCTGCGTCGCCTAACGATGGTTCCTCCCGTCTAAGTTACTGACTTAGTTACCTCCGTAGTTCAAAGGCAGCCCGGCCCGGCGACATCAGGACCAAACACAGCAGCAGAAACATAGAAGAAAGCTGTTAGAGATTTCAGTGAGTTCAGAGTCCAGGTCCAGGTCCAGGTCTTCAGCTGTACAGTGTGACGTGTGAAGGCTAAACTCTGAATGTGATTTATGTCCTCAGAGTCCAGAGGAGCTGCAGAACCTCCGCCCGTCCTCCAGCAGCGCCACTGACCCGGGTCCGTCTGTCCCGCCTTCAGATCAGGGTTCAAAGAGGGAACTGTTCCTGTTGCTGTCCGGTTCCCCTCCGGTCTGAACTGGCTTTGTTTTCTCTGTAGAAACCAGCGGGGGGCTGAAATCCAGAAACCAGAGGAGATGACGGAGAATCAACCAATCAGCTGTCAGAATGACACACACCCGCCCAGCCCTCTCAGGATTGGCTGACTGAGGTGATGCTCTGATCAGTGATTGGATAACAATGATCGGTTTCCTATTGGTCCACAAAAGCGTGTGTGTGTGTGTGTGTGTGTGGCGGAGTCTTCTCTGCTGGAGCTCTGTGACATCAGCAGCAGTGTCACGTTTACATCATCCAGCGGTGTGGCCTATAGCGGCCCTGCCTTCAGATGCCCGCCCCGACCGCGCAGCAGGAAACACGCCTGAGCCTGTTTCCTGTGGAGCTGCTCACGCACGCACTGACCAGGTACACACTCACAGGTGTCACCGTGGCAGGTGAGGAGCGCCCTGCAGGTCTGACTGAGTGTGTCTGATCTGTGATCCAGGACCCGGACTCTGTTCCTGGACCACCTGGAGCAGCGTTTCCGTGGCGTCCTGAGCTCGGCCGCCACCGTGGCGAGGGACAGGAAGGAGGCGATGCGTTTGGAGCAGGAGCTGCAACTGAAGCAGCTGAACCCCAAACACATCCGGACCCACGTCTACCAGCCCCGCCTGGGTAACTCACACACACCACCAGGGGCCCAGCATGTCAGGGGCGGGGCCACTTCCTATAATGGCGTCAAACTGTGTTTTAATTTGGAGGCCAGAACTGCTGATTAATTTTTTATTGTTTACATAAAGAGAGCTGAAGCACCAGACCCCCCCTCCCTCAGCCCTCTGCCCCCCTTACAGGATGAGCCAGGACCGGCATCAGGCACAAACAAGTTCTTTATGGAGACAGGGTTTTGGGGGGCCGCCAGCTGGAGCTCATGACTCTCAGCAGTGAAACCACAGAAGCAAGAAGCAAGACGCAAGCTCGTTGTGGGCGGAGTCAGATAGTGCGTCCGGTCAGAGTCGCCTCTGTCTGACCCATAGACCCTGAGAGTCCAGCAGCAGGCTGACAGACCACACAGATTTAAATCTTGTAGAAATGTTACTCCTCCCCACATGATGGCTGAGGGGTTCCTGGGGTCTTCCCGTGTCCCTGTTAGTGGGGACTAAGCGGTGTTCTGGGGTGCAGCCTGAGGGGTTCCTGGGGTCCTCCCGTGTCCCTGTTAGTGGGGACTAAGCGGTGTTCTGGGGTGCAGCCTGAGGGGTTCCTGGGGTCCTCCGTGTCCCTGTTAGTGGGGACTAAGCGGTGTTCTGGGGTGCAGCCTGAGGGGTTCCTGAGGGTCCTCCCGTGTCCCTGTTAGTGGGGACTAAGCGGTGTTCTGGGGTGCAGCCTGAGGGGTTCCTGGGGTCCTCCCGTGTCCCTGTTAGTGGGGACTAAGCGGTGTTCTGGGGTGCAGCCTGAGGGGTTCCTGGGGTCCTCCCGTGTCCCTGTTAGTGGGGACTAAGCGGTGTTCTGGGGTGCAGCCTGAGGGGTTCCTGGGGTCCTCCCGTGTCCCTGTTAGTGGGGACTAAGCGGTGTTCTGGGGTGCAGCCTGAGGGGTTCCTGGGGTCCTCCCGTGTCCCTGTTAGTGGGGACTAAGCGGTGTTCTGGGGTGCAGCCTGAGGGGTTCCTGGGGTCCTCCCGTGTCCCTGTTAGTGGGGACTAAGCGGTGTTCTGGGGTGCAGCCTGAGGGGTTCCTGGGCTAAAGTCGGACTCTTTTGTGTTCAGCTGAGCTGCAGCGCACAGGCTGGCTGGTGGGCGCTCACTGTGAGGAGGTGCTGGGCGTGTTGACCTCCTGCAGGGAGGAGCTGCAGGAGCTGCAGACCTCCATCAGCAGGAAGAACCAGGAGTTCACCGTCTCTCTGTCCCACATGGAGGGCGATGTCCTGGCGGCGGACAGCAGCCGGCGGTAGAAGCTAGCTGTCGCGGCGACATACACACGTTGTGCAGAAGGCTGCGTGCGGACGCTGCAGCGGCCTCCCGGACGCTACTCGGTTAGCTTGAATCTGTAGGCGTGGTCCGGCCTCCGCGGACCTGCAGCTGGTTTGGCTCTGAAAGACATCAGGTGATCCCTGCTGCTGCCTGAGCTGATCATGCAGACAGATTCTTTGTCTCGATCATGTCTGTCTTTAAAAGCAGAAACTCCTCTGCGTGGCGTCCGTCCACACGCCTCTGCGTTCAGGCCGAAGTGACCCAGGTCTGATCTCTGTGTGAAGGTTCACATGGAGTCTGGACGGGCCACATTTAAACAGTTAATGTGAAGTGTGAT
Source organism: Lepomis macrochirus (assembly GCA_024633595.2). Lineage (NCBI taxonomy): Eukaryota > Metazoa > Chordata > Actinopteri > Centrarchiformes > Centrarchidae > Lepomis > Lepomis macrochirus. Next base: position 40,641,970 of record JALXJV020000005.1, on the reverse strand, counting down.
CAGACCTGAGCGTGAGGGCCTGCAGTCTGAAGGGAGCCTAATGTCCATGTGACCTCTTTCACATTTGATAATTGAGCTGCAACGATTGGTCGATTAACCCGTCAGTTAACTAAATCGATGTCATCCGTTCAGTTCACCGCTCTGAATCCTTGTTCTAAAGACAAACCATCCAAATCCTCTGATCCAGCTTCCTGAGGGCCCGTGTCCCCTGAAGAGTTTGTTACCGGACTCTTTGCTGGCTGAGGCGCTGTGGTTGCTATGATACATAATATTATATACAGATTTTAGTGGACGTGAAAATGTCACCACACAGAACGTAGGCCTCCTCGCTCCGCACGAAGCGAAGCTGAAACATGGAGAGCGAGGGGCCGTGCGTCTGGGTAAAAAGTGACGAGCGGCGTGTTTACCGTGTTGGAAAGACGCCTCGGTGGACACGGGCCCTTAATGTGAACACATCAAAACGAAAAACGTTTGTTTCCTGTGTTTCGTTTCCATAGTTACTGATGGTAACTAGGAAACGAGCCGGTTTTCGTTTTTCTTTTTTTCGTTTCAAAACAAAAATCCGGAGCGTCCTCCTGGACGCAGAAAATGTCCCGCTGTCATTGGTTGTGATGGCAGCAGTAACAGCTGATCTGTGGTCAGCTCCCAGGCGCTGAGGCTGGCGAAGTGCGATCCGTCTGTGTGTCTGCAGCGTGGCAGCCCTGAGCTCCGCCCTGCAGGACCGTCTGGATCAACACATCAAAGACACCCAGCGCTGTCGGACCAGCTTCAGACAGACGGTTCAGGCCCGACTGGAGGAGGTCAGAAACAGAACCACTCAGCTCCTCAACTCCTTCAGGTAACGCCTGGAACTACTGGAACTCCTGGAACAACAGAAGCTCGCCATTAAACGGCGTTTCTCTCCTCCTGCAGGCTGTTCAGCGAAGGAGGCGAGTTCGCTCCTCAGGAGGTGAAGCTGTTTCAGAGGAGACTGAAGGAGGAAACCAAACAGATCAGCGTGACGGAGGAGGCCATCTTCTCTGAGCTGGAGGCCTTTGAGTCCAGGACTTTACAGCAGGTGTGCAGATTAACCTCGTTCTCTTTAACAGGTTCGACCAATCAGACCATGGCGCAGCTTTACCCCCTATGCGCTCTGTGCTCCTCCTGCAGGTGAAGGAGGCGTCCGGAGGCTTCGAGGAGAAGCTCTCCTTCCTGAGGTCTGAGGTCACGTTCACGGAGAAGGTCCAGAAGATCATCAGCAGCACGCAAGTTCACATTAAGGCTGAGGTACCTGCCCGTCTCAGCTTTCCAGCGGTGCATTTTAGGCTCGTTCTGCAGCGTCAGCGTCACTGAGCGGCGTGGAAAGCGGCAAAACAGCTTCATCAACGTGTGCTAAAAGCGTTTGTCCTCTGACTTCAGGTGTTTGCGTTAACTCCTGTGCTGAGTAGGTTTAGAGCCGTCTGGATATTCACATATCTTTGGCGAGTTACTCCCAAACTGTAGGACAGCCCACCTGGTCACTGCCACCTGAGAGTCATTAGTTACATCAAAGAATTACTGTGTCTGGATGGTAAAGCTTCACTCTGCCTTCTGCTTCCTGTCTCTGAGGTTTAACGAGCATTATTCTGACAGTAACTTATGCGTATCTGCGGATCGGCTGAGTCTTTGCCACAAAAATCAACCTGTTGATTAATCACAGGGGAAAGTCAGCAATGGCGCTCGGGTACAGTCTCTGATTACCTGAATGTCCTCAGGTCCGTGGTCTCAGGTCCGTGGTCCCTGGTCCATGGTCCAGGTCTGTGGTCATCTGGTCCATGGTCCTCAGGTCCGTGGTCCTCTGGTCCATGGTCCTCAGGTCTGTGGTCATCTGGTCCATGGTCCTCAGGTCCGTGGTCCTCTGGTCCATGGTCCTCAGGTCTGTGGTCATCTGGTCCATGGTCCTCAGGTCCGTGGTCCTCTGGTCCATGGTCCTCCGTCCATGATCCTCAGGTCTGTGGTCATCTGGTCCATGGTCCTCAGGTCCATGGTCCTCAGGTCTGTGGTCATCTGGTCCATGGTCCTCAGGTCCGTGGTCCTCAGGTCTGTGGTCATCTGGTCCATGGTCCTCAGGTCCATGGTCCTCAGGTCTGTGGTCATCTGGTCCATGGTCCTCAGGTCTGTGGTCATCTGGTCCATGGTCCTCAGGTCCATGGTCCTCAGGTCTGTGGTCATCTGGTCCATGGTCCTCAGGTCCGTGGTCCTCTGGTCCATGGTCCTCACGTCCATGATCCTCAGGTCCCGTGGTCCTCAGGGCTGTGGTCATCTGGTCCATGGTCCTCAGGTCCATGGTCCTCAGGTCTGTGGTCATCTGGTCCATGGTCCTCAGGTCCATGGTCCTCAGGTCTGTGGTCATCTGGTCCATGGTCCTCAGGGCTGTGGTCATCTGGTCCATGGTCCTCACGTCCATGGTCCCTCAGGTCCGTGGTCCTCAGGTCTCTGAGTCTCTGAACATGTGTGACCTTCTCAGGCAGCCCGCAGTCAGCAGCAGCAGGCGACCGTCAGCAGCAGGCTGCAGGACCTGAGGAGGGAGCTGGAGAACCCTGCAGGTACACGTGGGTCACGTAGTCCTGCTGCAGTAGTTTGAACAGTGCTGCTGTACTTCCCTCAGTGAAGGCCTCTCTGTCTCTGCAGGTGTCTCCAGACCAGGTGTGTTCCCTCCTGTCATCGGTCTCTGAAGGACTCAGGAAGTGCTGTCAGCACCTGGACTTCTCATTGGTAGGCACCTCCTGTACTTGGACCTCTTGTATATCTACTTCCTCCCACCTGCACACCTGCTGTCTCACCTCTCACCTGTCCACCTGGACTCCCTCTGGTTCTTCCTTTCTGAATCCGGACTATGTGCTAACAGCCTGGACCTGTTTGTCCTGATGTGGTCTACATCATGTCCACGTGGATTACAGTCTGTGTGACTCTGTGTTCAGGACTCCACCCTGCAGGAAAACCTCTCAGCTCATCCTGAACCCGGGAAGCAGGTCTGCTTAGCCCCGCCTCCTGGTTTACTGCAGCCGAGCAGGATGGGCGGGGACCTCCTCGATGACCCTGTTGTGGGTGTCATCAAGTCCCTGAACAGGTACGTGGTCCCCCCGATCCCACTGAGTAATACTGCAGGAACCACGAGGAGTTCTGCTCGTCTTTAACCTTCCCTCCTCTCTTCTGTCGCATCAGGTTCTGTCTGAGCCGGGACGCAGAGAGACCGGAACGAGGAAGACCAGCTGCAGGTAAAACCTCTTTGCTGAGACAACACGAACGTCTTTCGTTAAACAGAGATTCAGACCTTGCTGACCAAGCTAGCTGGCTCCGCCCTCTCGTCCAAATACGGTCACGCCCGGGTCCAAAGAAACAAGATGGCGACGGCCAAAATGCCAAAGCGAGGCTTTAAACAGTCAGACTGTCCTGTTTCAGCCTGAACCGCCTCACTTAATAAAGCCCGCCCACTGCTCTGGCGAAATGACTCGGCGTGGTCCCGGTCTCGTCTTAAAGTCTGGTAGCGAGGGCCGAAACCCGTCTCTGATGTGTCTAACAGCAGTTTGTGTGTCTGCAGGTCAGAGTCCTGTCCAGCGTCCTCAGCAGCGATGTCCCGAGTCTGTCGGTGCGCTGGAGGTAAACACCCGCCTGTCTGGGGTCCTGCTCCAAGAGCAAAGCTGATTACGGGTGTCGGGCTGCAGGGGCATTTGGTTTGGTTTTCCGGTTCAAGAGGCCACATTCTGCTCGTTGCTTCTCCCCTCTTAAACCCAGACTGAGGAGGAAGTGAAACAGCTGGAATGATCGTGGTCACATGACAGAAGTAGTCTGATGTCTGAACAGGCTGTGAAGCTGATCTGATTGGTTCCCAGCAGTGTTTTCTGAATCAAGAAGCTTTTCAGTAGCGAAGCTTCCATCAGTCAGCGAGGCCAGCGTGTCCTCGGCTGATGTCTGCGACTTTGCTGCAGGGGAGTAAAGACGCTTTCTACTGTGATAGTTACTGTGAGAAGGATCAGGGTCCGGTCTGGACGGCTCGTCCTCTAAACCAGGGTGTCAAACTCATTTTCACCACGGGCCACATGAGCATTATGGTTCCCCTCAGAGGGCCAGTTGGAACTGTGAGACTGTATAAACACACTTTACTGCATAAACTCTTCCTTCACATGTTGTAAATTAACTGTCTCTGTATTTGATTATTTAGCCTGTTCAGGTTCATGACATTTAACCCATCAGATGCAAAAATATAAGCAAGCACATTTACTGTATCTGTGTTATTATAACATACATTAATTTATCAGGGTTAGAAACCCAACATACTCCATCAAACTTTATTTACTTGAAAAGTAGGGGCAGTAGGGGCAGAACCATTGTAAAAGAAATGACTGTGAGCTGCTAATAACGTGTGACAGATGTGGCATTTGATGAAACAAACGGGCTGCACAGCCTGCAGAGGGCAAACATCTGACTAATAACAGGTAGTTTTATTACCTGGTAGCTCCTCCTTCATCAGACACTGGCTCAAAACCAAAATTAGCTGCCAGAGTAAAGTGATGGAGACTTTCTGTCCCCAGCGTCCTCAGTGTAAATGACTATCTGTCAATATTTTTAAATGTCCCGCCCCATCCAGGCTGTGATTGGTCGGTTTACGACAAGTGACATTGACGAGCTTCATTCAGCTCACAGCTGCTTGAACACCGGTCTTCTCTTCTCCCTCGTCTAAGGCTACGGCTAAAAAGGCTACGCCTTTGTAGCACGCAGAAGCCGTTGCCATGGTTACCATCCGTAGAGCGCCTGCCGTTCACTCGCAGAACGCCGTCTCCCTTTCTGCTTTAATTAACGCAAAAAAATACCCCCTAAAAATACATAATTAATTAATAATGTGATAATTAAGTTACTTTGTACAAACAACAACAACAACAATGGTTTGTCGCATGAGGAAATCCATTTAGCTGCAGTGATGTGACAGGAAGTAGGAGAGTCTGAATTAGCTCTCTCTCACAGTTTGGTAGGTTTTTCTTCTTTTGCTGCTGTGGAATGAAGTTAGTTCAATATAAAGTAGACCTGTAGCTTACTGCGTGTCCATATATATAAATATGTTTAAAAATTAAAAGTAGCTAACTTACTTAGCTCACTGCGTTTTCCCCAAGTAGCTTGCTCAACACTGGTTACCAGCTTGTCAGGGCCCGCCCTACTTCTGATTGGCTAGTAGTCCTTACCTGGGTACTGAGCATGTGCAGCTCCCAACAAAGATCCAATAGAAGTGAGATGCTTGACTCTGCGGCTGAAACATTCCACCATGTGAACCTGTTCTGGTCCCACCGGTGACACGGTGGACCCGGGGACGAGCAGAGTACGGCCTCTTTGACAGGGTGTGTGACCTGGGAGGATTTAAAGCTGTCAGACGTGTTGGTTCGTCTGTGATTCAGGATTCAGTTTTTAGAAACAGACTGACAGTAAACGTGTGTGTGTGTGTGTGTCAGCGTGAGGAGGGGCTGCAGGTCCATCAGGACCGACAGGAAGTTCCAGGTGTTTGGGCCCAAACCAGAACCAGAGGCGAGCACGCGGTGAGTCCCGGCTGTGGGTCCGATGTAGTCCTGGAGCAGAACCTCAGCCGGCTGTTGGTCACCTGTGTGTTTGTGTTGCAGCTCCTTAGCGCCACCGTCAACGGCGTGCTGTGGGAAGCCAATGACGTCCTCCTGCTGGTTGCCGAGGTAACACACACACGTTCAAAGTGACGCGGGTGAATGTAAAAGTTCTGCTGTCGTGTTAATTGTGTTTCTAAAACCCGCTCAGGACTTTTACCAGAGCGAGCGCTGCGCCCAGTTCCTCCTGGTTCCTGACAGCCTGGACCAATGGGCTGAAAGCATGCAGCAGAGGCTGCTGGGATACCAGGAACAGGCCCAGAGGTTTCTGAGCACGAGCAGAGAAGGTAGACACGCACACACACCGAACCTCCTTAACTTAACCCCTTAAAGCTGGACCCTGCAGCTCCCTGAGGGCCTGACCCGGAGTGAGGACCCCCCCAAACCCTAATCCTGCCCGTCTGTCTCTCAGAGCTGGTGACCCACCTGTCTGTGTTGGAGGAGCTGCTGCGTGCGTTACCTGCAGTTCTGATCAGTAACCATGAGCGACAATGGGGGGCGGGGCTTAGAGAGGAGGTGGGCGGAGTCAGACTGAAGCTGGAGGAGACGCTGGTGGCCAGCGAGCAGGAGAAGGTGAGCACCTGTCTGTCAGCTGGAACAGGTAGAGGTCAGGTAGAGCTGACGCTCTCTCCTCTCTCAGGGTGAGGTCGTCCGGCGGCTGCGAGTGTCTCTCAGAGACGACGAGCTTCAGACTCTGATCAGCAGAGAGGAGCTCAGACAGCAGCGGCTTCACGCCGCCATCTGCAGCGCACACCAGGAAATACAGGTAGGAGGAGGTTGTAGTCACCTGTCGACATCAACACCTGCAGGAGTCGCTCAGCACCTGTGTTTGTGTTCAGGACTGTGTGCGAGTCAGAGGGGAGGAGTTTGTGACATCACTGGCGTCGCTGACGGAGAACCTGCTTCATCAGCTGGACGACCTGCTCACACCTGGAGGTGACCTTTGACTTTTACCAGGAGAGCAGAGCAGGAGAGCACGCCACTGTCTTTATATGTAACATATGTATATGTCTATATGTATGTATGTATGTATGTATGTATGTATGTGTGGGGGGTAATGGCGGCCTGTGGGTCTGTAGTGGAGCTCACATTTGAAGATGCACCTGAACAAACATGCCCCCCCCCCCACACGTCATCATTTTTTAGGCAGTGCTGGAGTGCACTGCTAATATTTGTGCTGTAGTTGTGTGAAGGACAGCCGCACCGCGTTTCTGTAGAGCCGACGGGCATTTTTGTTCAGCTCGGCCTTACTAGCAGCTTACTGTGGCTGTATTACTTTTGAGCGCCACCCTGCTATCAGTGTATTTTGTAAAGTCAGCTTAACTAGGTGACATGTTGAGCTGCATGTCTGTGACGCCTGCATGGCACCTCTCCAAACAGAAGATGGCCAGTGTCCTGCCTGCCTGGGCAGGGCTCTCTGACAATCCCTGTATGAACTGTAGGTTTATACCACTGGCAGTGAGAAGGGCCAGACTTGCAGAGCAAGGCGGTGATACTAGTCTGCCACCTCATAGTGTGGTTGCAAAACCTATAGCATCTGCGGTCCGCAGACGCAGGGCGGTCTCACACGGTCCACCCTAAGAAACCAAGGAAGGTGGAGTCCTTGGCTCTCAAAGTTGATGGACTTTCATCTGCGTTTGCCCTGATTAAGGAGCTTTGGCTCAGTCTCCAGCCTGATAATAGGGGGCAAGCTCCAAGAGGATGATGTGTTATTGTGGACTGACTGATGATGTCCTCGCCAGGAGTTATAACATGGCGGCACCCATGGGCCGTATAGGTAATTCCTTTTCTCACGTCATCCTGGCTCTGTCTCAGACCCTGCAGGAGTCTGGTTCAGACTCTTAGTGATGCATTTCTTCAGACATTGACACTGGCACGGCGGCAGGTCTGGCTGGCGCAGTCCCCTCTGTCGGGGGTGTCGTCACACCCTTTGTTCTCCTCCTGTGGTGCTGGGTCAAATGTTTGGACCAGCGGCTCAGCAGGCACTAGAGCAGTGTGGGGAGGCGGATCAAGCCAGGCAGCGGTTTGCAGTTACACTCCTACTGAATCCATACTTCCTGCCAAAGCGGGAGCCTCCCTCGCACGTAACCCAAGCCATCAAGTTGGCTGCATACAGTCCCCGAGGCTTATCTGAAGGGGTGGAAGAGCTGTCACAGCTACTGGGTCCAGTTTGAGCCCTAAAGGCTTATGTGGAGGCCACTGCCAAGGTACGCAGGTCTGACAACCTTTTTGTTTGCTAAGGGGGCTGTAAGGGTGACGCTCTATCAAAACAGAGACTTTCCAATTGGATTGTGGATGTGATTCTGCACACTTATAGGTCACAAGGCCTGCCGGCACTTAGTAAGGTTAAGTGTCACTCTAATTAGAGTGTGTCCACATCCGGGGCGGCCCTGAGAGGGGTCTCTCTGCACAACATCTGTACTGCTGCAAGCTGGGAGTCTTTCATGTACAGTCCCCTCCAAACGTGTTGGAACAGTAAGGCAAATTCCTTGGTTTTGGTTGTTCACTGAAGAAATTTGGGTTTAAGATCAAAAGATGAGACAAGAATTCAGAATTTCAGCTCTCATTTCCTGGTGTTCACATCTAGATGTGTTAAACATCTCAGGACAAACCACTGTTTGTTTTTCAAGTGAGCAAAACTACTGGAACATGTGACTGACAGATGCTTCTTGTTGCCCAGGTGTTGCCTTTAGGTTGATTGTCCAAACATTAAATAGCTCTGCATGATGAGTCTAAGTTTTCATCCTTGGTTCAAACCTATAAAGACTGCATTTCCTGTTAAAGAGGATAAACCAACATGAAGAGCAGAGAGCTGTCTGTGGGAGAAAAGTAAGGAAAATCGAGCAGAGCCAGTTTGATGATGGGTCGATGGGTCGCAGGCTCGAGGCCGTTATTCCAAGCAAGGGTTAGGTCACCAAATATTAAATGTTATTTACTTTAAGATTATTTGTTCCTTTACTTTTGCTCAGCTAAGAATGCTGTGGTCTGATACAAACTGTGATATGTCCTGAGATGTTTAACACGTCTAGATGTGAAGGCCAGGAAATTAAAGCTGAAATTCTGAGTTCTTGTCTCATCTTTTGATTTTAAACTCAAATGTTTTCAGTGAACAACAAAAACAAAGGAATCTGCCTTACCGTTCCAACACTTTGGGAGGAGACTGTACCTTCGCTTGCGATTACCATGTAAACGTGGCTGCTCCCCACGCGGTGGTGACGTGAGGCTTTCATACTGAGGCGTGCTTCCTACGTCATCACATGGTCCCAGTGACTTTGTTGGTATAATTACTTGACCTTCACAAATGGGAGATGGAGACATCCAGTGCTAAAGCACCGCCGTCTGGCAGTCAGGAAGAATTCATAGAACTGTAGTTACACTTGTAACTCATTTTTTTTCTCTTTGTGTTTCCATAGAAACAGAGGCAGAGTCGTCACAGCAACCCTGTGAGGACAGCACAGTTACCATGGAGACGGAGGCGGAGACAGGAAGCAGGTACCACCTGACCTCTGACCCTGTTGGACCCACTGACGTGGACCGACGCTGCGTTCCAGCGGCTCAGAACTCGGAAATTTCTACGTAGAAATTTCCGAGTTCTGACCTGAGAGCGTTCCAGGTGCATGATGGTTCATGAAAACATGGCTGACCTGTTTCTTTGTCAGATGGTCACAGCTGAGCCCTCAGCGGCGCCCTGGTGTTAATTAAAAAGAGCCGTTATACGTTGATGCATCAGCTGGGGACCTTTAAAAGGCAGGAAGACGTTGTTTTGAAGCTTTTCCTGAATCAGAGTTCAGAGCTGCCTGATGACCCTGGAGACAGATTCACACTGTGTGGTGTTTCAGTTTAAAGTTCATCATGCACTCTGTGAGCTTCCAGCTGCTGCATCATTCAGGAGGAACTCTAACTTCACGAGGCGTTCATGGTCCTTTTTCTGGAAGGCAACATGAGACCTGGATCCTGGACCCAGACATGACGCCTTCTGTGTGTGTGTGTTTCAGTACCTGGTCCGGTATCGTGTACCTGTCGCCCCCCACCAACAGCACCGCTGACCCACTATCCACTGTTACCATGCCAACAACAGCATCCATCACCACGACCAGGTGCACCCTGGGACATCTGGCTGTTATAGAGCAGAGAGACGCTGCTGTGAAGGTACACACACACACACACACATTAAACACCTACAAACTTAATGTGGTTTAACGTGATTAATGTTTGTGTGTCAGCGGTTTGAGCAGCTGTTCAGGTCGGAGATGTCGCGTTCAGACGACGACAAACGAAGACGACTGAGTGAACTACAGAGCTGGAACACACACTGGAGACAGCAGATACACACTCTGAGACACACACACACACACTAACACACACTGGAGACAGCAGATACACACTCTGAGACACACACACACACACTAACACACACTGGAGACAGCAGATACACACTCTGAGACACACACACTAACACACACGCACACACCAACACTAACACACTGACATGTGTAAGATGAAGTCTGATTGGCTGTTTGCTGTGATGTCATCGGCTGTATTGATGTTTGTTAATAAACCACAGAAGAAGAACTCGGCGTGTTGTTGTGGGTCTTTTAGATGTAGTTCCATGAGTCCACCAGCGTGTGGAGCAGTAACCTCTGACCTCCTGCAGTGTTTCTTAGTAGAGGAGAAGAAGGACGGCCGTCCACATACTTTTGGCCATTTAATGTACCAGAGCCAGTCTGAGCAGTGACGGAGTCTCAGGTACGTTTACTGACTGCAGCTTCGTTTCCTTCATCTTAGATTTCCAGGTGTGAATAAATCTTCTTTCTCCCAGAGAGACTCGAGGAGGCGGAGCTTGAAGACGCTGCAGGACGTTCAGCTGTAACTGCAGGGGTGGAGAAGGTGAACCAGGTGTTAAACAAAAGATCTTTGGAGCTGTCAGTTCTGTTTTCCTCGGCTACAGTTAATACTCAAGCCAAGCAAAACGAAGCTCTCCGACGCCGTCGCCTCCTGACCCACAGTAACCACAGTAACCACAGTAACCACAGTAACCCACCTCCTGACAGTAAGTCAGTAAGTAAACTTGATTTATAGAGACAAGAGGGGTCACAGAGTGCTTCACTGTAAAAAATAAAACAAATAAAAACAACAACATAAAACCACATGGTAAATGCTTCTCTAAAGACGTCTTAAGGTGTTTCCACAGAATCCAAGGCTCTCAAGGCTAAAGGGACAGAGTTCCAGGGCCTTGGAGCCACCACACAGAAAGCACCATCACCTCTTCTTTTAAAACGAGTTCTGGGAACAGTTAAAGGTCTCAGCCTGACGACCTCAGAGAGCGACCAGAAGTGTGTGTGTGCAGTAGATCCTGGATGTAGAGGGATCTTGACCATGCAAGGCTCAGTAATTAATGGTTAAAACTTTAAAATGCTCTCTAAAACCAACTGGAAGCCAATGAAGAGCCTTAAGCACAGGAGTAATGTGATCTGTTGGTCTTTGATAAAAGTCTTGCAGCTGCATTCTGTACAACCTGCAGTCTGTCCATGCAGGATTTGTTTAAACAGGTGGACAGTACATTGCAATAATCCAGATTCCATCTCTTCTTTAGAAACCACAGATCTGATGTTAGTGATGTTCCTGAGATGGAAAATCAGATTTAACATGTTAAAACACATTGATTTGTTAAAAATGACACCCAGATTTCCACAACATTACAGTCAGAGGATGATAGAGCCCCAGTGGCCTGCCTGATCTGAGGGGTAATGTAGTCTGGGACAAAAACCAGCACCTCAGTTTTGTCTGAATTTAGTTGCAGAAAGTTGTCAGCCATCCATTTGTTAATGGAGACCAAGCAACAAGGACAGTTTGTCTCGCCTATCAGGGCTGAAAGACAAATATAATTGGATGTCATCAGCATAGGAATGATAAGATATTTCTTCAAAACTACCAATAATCTTTCGAGGTGAAGCATTTACAGACTGAACTGCAGGGGGCCGAGTACAGAACCTTGGGGCCCACCACAGGGCAAAGGAGCAGAGTCTGACATAAATGTTCCTATAGACAACTCCTGTCTGAAAGAAAGGAGGAAAACCAGTCCAGCTGTTTTCAGTCTATCAGAGTGCAACGATCCACAGTATCAAACGCTGCGATCTAACAAGACCAGCACAGAACATTTACCCGCATCAAAATATCATTTGAGACCCTAAGGAGGGCAGTCTCAGTTAAATGGTCTTATGAAAGCCAGACTGAAACTATTATATCAAAGATATAATGAGAATCCAAAAGATTATTTAGCTGGTTCTCAACAACCTTTTCTAGAATTAGGCCTCTAGTTTTTAAACAAAGCTGCATCAAGTTTTTTGTTTCAAGACAGACTGAACAGCGTGTCTCTGTGCAGCGTGTCCCTGTACAGCGTGTCCCTGTGCAGCGTGTCCCTGTACAGCGTCTCCCTGTACAGCGTGTTACAGCATGTCCCTGTACAGCGTGTCCCTGTGCAGCGTGTCCCTGTACAGCGTGTCCCTGTACAGCGTGTCCCTGTGCAGCGTGTCCCTGTACAGCGTGTCCCTGTGCAGCGTGTCCCTGTGCAGCGTGTCCCTGTGCAGCGTGTTACAGCATGTCCCTGTACAGCGTGTCCCTGTGCAGCGTGTCCCTGTACAGCGTGTCCCTGTACAGCGTGTCCCTGTGCAGCGTGTCCCTGTACAGCGTGTCCCTGTGCAGCGTGTTACAGCATGTCCCTGTACTAGCGTGTCCCTGTACAGCGTCTCCCTGTACAGGCGTGTTACAGCATGTCCCTGTACAGCGTGTCCCTGTGCAGCGTGTCCCTGTGCAGCGTGTCCCTGTACAGCGTGTCCCTGTGCAGCGTGTCCCTGTACAGCGTGTCCCTGTACAGGCGTGTCCCTGTGCAGCATGTCCCTGTACAGCGTGTCCCTGTACAGCGTGTCCCTGTGCAGCGTGTCCCTGTACAGCGTGTCCCTGTGCAGAGTGTCCCTGTGCAGCGTGTCCCTGTACAGCGTGTCCCTGTGCAGCGTGTCCCTGTGCAGCGTGTCCCTGTACAGCGTGTCCCTGTGCAGAGTGTCCCTGTACAGCGTGTCCCTGTGCAGCGTGTCCCTGTGCAGCGTGTCCCTGTGCAGAGTGTCCCTGTACAGCGTGTCCCTGTGCAGCGTGTCCCTGTGCAGCGTGTCCCTGTGCAGCGTGTTACAGCGTGTCCCTGTACAGCGTGTCCCTGTACAGCGTGTCCCTGTACAGCGTGTCCCTGTGCAGCGTGTCCCTGTGCAGCGTGTCCCTGTGCAGCGTGTCCCTGAGTAGCTCTGGGATTAATCTCACCTTATCTGACTGTGGCAGTTGGTTTTTGGTTTTTGGTTTTTGGTTTTTGGTTTGGATGTGAATGGTTTTGACCCAAATGCAGGACACAGGAACAGGCAGGTTCAGCTCTTGAGATTTATTAGCAAATGAAACGTGTCAACGCTCACCAGAAGAGTTCAAAACGAAACAAGTGATCCAACAGAAAAACAGCAGAGATTCCCGAGTTTACAGGACGCACTTTAATGCAACATGATGTCCTCGTCAGCGCAAACACGCGCTACCGTAAAAACGATGTAGACACGCAACCGAGTTTGAAACGTAGACAGCGCGACTGCGGAGCCACCTGGACATGGATCACCTGTTGGAGCTCAGGTAGGACTCTGATCACCACAGTCAGCTTCCGGTTCTGCAGGGAAGAGGAAGGTTAGAGGGAAGTGAAGGAAAAGAGACGAACAGAGGCAGAAAAACAGCCCCAGTGGTTCCTCCAAAGGTCGTGACGGGGTTTCTAAACTGCAGCTCAGTACACGCACAGTGTCTTAAAAGAAGACAGTGAGGGTTAGTTCCAGCTCTGGACTGATATTGAAATGCTGGTGAGCAGCAGACTGGGCAGCATGGCTGCAGGCCGCTCAGCTAAATCAATAAATGTTGTTTTTATTTTTTTATTAACAAGATAATATACAATATTCTCGTAGGGGCAACAAAAACAGGTCAGTTGGTACAAAGCAATCATTGTTTGTGCAAATCAAACCCAGAAAATAAAGAAATAAGCAGAAAGGCTGTAGAAAACATCTACACATCTTTATTCCAGGTACACTAGATTGAACTTTTATCAGTGATGAGAAGAAAAACTTAAAATTATTTATCAACCAGGAAAAGGAAGGCTTAGAAGATTTCCACTTCCTACAGTGGATATGATATTTACCCATGAGAACAATCATATTCACCAGATCCGACAGACGGATCTACAGAGTCAAGTTAAAAAAGGGATATTATCAATCTGAAGTGACAGCCCATTGTGTCAATCAGACCAAAAGGTTTTGGACTTGGGACAGCTGCCTCACAACATCTACAGGGATCTACTGCAAATTTGAACCTCTTCCTAAGAAAGTCTGCAACCGCATAGATTTTGTAAATGATTTTGAAATGTGTTTCTTTGATTTCAGGGGAAATGGGCCATGTGATGAGTTTGAAATGTGATTTATGTACGGACATGGTATCTGTAACCTGTACACACAGTCCTCTGTTTAATCATTTAAAAAAGGTACAAATATATTTGTTATTACATTTTTCATCTTGACATGATGTGACATTCATTATATTACAAGATCAGGTGAAAACACATAACTTGCACACAGTTATGTGTTTTGGATTAGCTGTACTTATGGTAGTGCTGTTGCTTTACATACCTTTTTATATTCTTTCTGATTGCAGTTTAGATTATACTTGTGCAGAACAGCAGTATGTTCTAAAAAATTACCATTATGGTCTAATATATCATCCACAAACACAATGTTCTTCTTCTCAATCTTAAATAATGAGCTCCTACTCATTGCAATGCCCCTGTTATTCCACAGGGTGGAGCCATGGGGAGGAGAGTTGTGGCTAAATATCATTTTCCAGTACTGAAGGATTTGTTTGTGGAATTGTGAAAGTTTAATAGGAATCTTTGTCACCTCAAAATTTCACTGTAAGAAAAAATCAAGCCCAGCTATTTTCTTAAGTAAAGATCTGGGTATGTGAAGCCACATGGAGTCTGGCTGTGATAAGGATGTTTTCTACCAATTAATCACAAGGGTCCCGAACAAGGCTTTGATCGCACCTTTTTCATTCTCTTTGACAAGCTGTCATTTGTTATATAATGGGTTTATTTTTCCAAAGGAACTGGAAAATAATTGAATTGTTTTTTTTAACTTTACTAGAAGACACGTGTAGGGATGTGCCAGTTGTTTTAGACAGCGTAACTCTAGCAAACATAGTGAGGTCTCTGGTTAACCAACGACTCGGTGCCTTTTTCATGTCAATTAAACGGTCAGAAAAATTGAAATCTTCCCTCCTGATCGCATTTTTAGATAAAACTATTCCTAAATATTTTACTCCAGTCTTAACCTTTATCGAAGCAGCACTGGAATCTTCAGATGAATGAATGGGAAATGCAATCTATTTAATAAAACCTTAACTCCAGCCGAATGTGATGTTCCATGACTGAAAAAGATCCCCGTTGCACTTTCCAAAATTTAGTGTCTGCCTCACCTGGATGAGTTTCTTGCAAAAAAACCCCAATTATCCCTTTGTTCCTCACAGAAAAGAAAAATAGCTTTACGTTATCTTTCAACCCCCTAATGTTTAGAGATATAAAGGACAGCATTTATATGCATCAGTCAGCCATTCACATGTTTTACCTCTTTAAGATGTATTCAGGGACGACTTTTCAGTTATCAATCAGGATGAAACCCTCTTTCAAGAATGCTCTTTTACCTCTTTTTCTGGCTTCTTGAACTAATGACCACAGTTTCGTACGCGCCTCCCGGTCTTCCTTCGAGAAGTACTCTTTGAAACGTATGTGCATGTCTTTACACACCCTTGCATCCAAACTCCATCCCGCACTGTTCTCATTCCGAACTGAATGACGATCGCTCTCTGTGTGACATTTGAGGTAATGGAGGTCGTCACCTCTTCTTCCCAGCCGGTGAACAGTGTCAACTGCTGGGGCGCCGTAAAGGGGGGGTAAAGGATGACGATTCTCGGGGCCCATGACTAAGAGGGGGCCCAGAGAAGCCCCCAATAAAATTGTGGTGCTAAAAAAATATATTTGATGGTAAAAATTATTAACTTAAAATTATTGTATCTGCTGTTTCCTGGTGTCAAAAAAATGTATTTGTTTAGGAAACACTAACGTCCGTGGGCCCCTCTCCCCCTCTCGATTATCATAAAATGGTTCAGTCCGCCCAAACTGTATCCAGGCAACACAAGCAGCTTGACTTCACTTATAGCGCCGGCAGAATATCAATTTGACAGAAGAGGAAGTGAAAATGCCTCAGGACCGCCCGTGACAATGATCGTAGCCTACAACACTTTTCTGTGCGTACGCACGCTTTGTACATGAGGCCCCAGGTCTCTACGGTAGCATTTTTCGACAAGTTAGCACGTTTCGATAGAACAGGGTGCAGCGGGTGCACGGCTTTGCCTCACATGCAGCCGGTGTCGGCATCGGTGATATTCTGCCGGCGCTATAAGTGAAGTCAAGCTGCATATAGTACTGCGGTGGGGTTGCGCAATGGTTAAGATGCCCGCCTTTGGTGTGAGAGACCCGGGTTCAACCCCCACTGTGTCCCTCAGTAAGACACTTAACCCCTACTTGCTCCAGAGGCGTGTGACCTCTGACATGTGTAGCAATTGTAAGTCACTTTGGATAAAAGCGTTAGATAAATGTAAAACCTTTGTTTAGTTTTAGGAAAAGTCAGGGGAGCAGCAAGGCTTTGTGATTTATTTAGACAAAGTTATTGACTATGCAAATTTCAAAATGGTCAAAATGATGCCTTGTTCGTTCTAGTGTTAAAGATAATTACCATACGTTTGAATGTTGCGGTTAAAATGACTGCTGGTGGCCGTTCTAGTGTTAAAAGTGCATGATAAGGGAACTCAATTTTCTCCCCATGTTAGGTCAAGAAAACGCTGGAAAAATAACAATACACAGTTTTAGTTAAGCGTTCAAAGCAGTCAAACGCACTATGTCAAAATCATGCCTCGTTCCAAACAGAACCAGTTGCTGCTGCTGGTTCATTTGATGTATTATATATAGTATATCCAAGTTCTGCTTAAATTATTAGAAATTTTATATGGCCATTTTGTTTTATGGTGGTGTTTACTTGCTGAGATTTTTTTTTCACCACAGATTGTAATTCCTGTTTTATTTTGAAATTTCAGTATCAGTGTTGAAGCAAATAAATATAAATACATTTCATTGTATTAAGAGTGCTCAGTGTTTCCGTTACATTTCAACTGTCATGTTAAAAATATTAGGTTAGATTAGATTAACTTTATTGTCATTGACATTGTACATTACAAATATGTACAATACATACATACAAATATAAATATATGTGAATACACTATATATGACACATGTACAGCTATGCACAGTATATACATTATACAGTACTGAAGTAGTGCAGTATTACAGAGGACAAATTACAGGTGTGGACATGGGATGGAGTTCAATTGTCTGATTGACCTAAATATGTGAGAATAATAGTCAAAATACCATAAAAGCGCGCATGATTTATGTAAATTAATAGGAAAAAAGTCTCAGCTGTGTTGGGGGCCCTGTCAAAATTCTTTTCATGGGGCCCAAAATCCTTAGCAGCGCCCCAGGTCAACTGTATCTCGCAGCCGCTGCACAGACATTGGGACAACTCTTGTAAGTATCCCGAGAATGACTTCTCTCGTGTCCTCTCCGTCCTTTTCTGGGAGAGCAGTAACCCTCAGGTTCCACCTTCTTTTGTATCGGGTTTGCTCAGCACATGCCTCTTTAAGGAGGTTATTGTTCCTCTGAAGTTCGTCGACTCTTTCCTGGAGCGTGCTGATGTCCTCGCGGTTTTTCTTTGTCGCAGCTGTATTCGCTTCAGTGCGTCTATCAAAAGTTTTCAAAAGTTCAGTCTGTTCATCCATTTTTCGTGTCAGAGCTTGTACTGCTTGAAGTATTGCAGCGCCTGTGTTCTCGTCCTCAGTTCCTCTTCTGTATCTCTGTTTCTTGGGATTTGGCTCTTTAATTGGTGCATGGTCTTTGTTAATTTTGGCTTCCTTGGCGGAAAGATCAACCGCTCCTAGTTCTTCATCAGTGTCGATATCATCGCACGCCTCGTGGAGCATCTCCAGGTTGTAGCTGTGGTCCTACATGGTTTCACAAAGAAAACAAGCCACAAGATCCCAAAATGTTGTGGTATCCTACTTTTGTCACTGCAGTGTTGGCACTTACTTGAGCAGCCTTTAAATCGAGGGTTATTGCATTGGTTAATAACAATTCAAGGACTAATTAACAAATTTTAATCGAAGTGTTGCCACTCACTCCGCCATCTTGAAACCGCCCTCTAATTCTTTGTTTTTTCACCGCAGAGTAACTTCTCAGTCAAGAAATGTCAAAATAAAACAGTTTATAACATCAACCTTTCATTTTTTACTCTCTGCTAACAGATATGCAAAATGTTAACCTGTAAATACCATCTGAATATTTTCACGTACAGCTGTTAACTAGAATATATTGCTGACTTTAGATCACACTATTTACAATTAACATAGGAAACTGATGATGGATGAAGAATGTGGTTTGATTATATGTAAAATTAGCTGATAGGTTTTTAGGCAACAGTTGAACAAATTAAACTCTTGTCTTGCATTGATGAAAACATCAATATTCAAAGGTTACAAATGTAAAAGTAGTAGTTCCAGCCCAGCTACCTGTCTGCAGGCAGAACGCTCATTATATGCTGACACAAAGGTGGATGCAAATCTCTGCAGGTAGCCTACAACATCTGTTCTGCAGAATAATGCATCCACCTCTTAAGCTCCAAATCAGAAACGGCGCTGATCAAACGCAGGTATCACCTCAATCCGCCCGGAGCTACTAGACTCAATTTTTCCAAACCTTTTTGCCAACATATGTGCACCAGTTTTCAGATCAGCATTTACAAGGTTTCAAACCCGAAAAACAAACTAATACACTGGGAGAACAGGGACAACTTTGAAACTCTCAACATTAGTTTTTGAACATCCTAAGAAGGTGTTGCAGTTCTGAAGAAGGAAAACTCAAACACAGAATATAGTTTTATTTTTTAACACTTTGGAAACCTTCAGAACTTAGTTTTTGATCTTGAAAAAACTTTTCAAACACTTTGTTTCAACCTTTCAGAACTTTGTTTTCAGTTTTGAAACATGGCAGGATATTCATCCCATAGACCCGTGTCACCTGTGTGTGTTCCCCCGGTGGTCGTCTTTGCTTAGTGTTCTGCTGGTTGCTGTGCTGCAGCTGCAGTTATTGACTTGTGTCTGTGCAGCTCTCACTGCATGAATCCACATACTGATTTCCATCCTGATGAAGTGAAGCTGAGCTTTTCCTTTAACTCTACACTCAAAAAAATAGCTCTTTGAATGAACATAAAAAAATCATGGAAAGGATTTCCACACGATTAACTTGCTTTATTTCAGCATTATTCAATTCTGTTATTCCAATTTAATGCACTTGCGTGGGGTCAACTTGAATTATTAAGGTTGATTCAACTTATTTACTATAGGTGGGCCCACCTTAAATTAATAGTGTCAGCCCAACTAATTTGCAATGTTTTGGACCAACTAATTTACTTAATTTGCATCCAACTTAATTAAATATAGTTCAATCCAACTTATTTTACAGTAGTAGAATTACACTAGTAAATAAAGTTGGTCCAACCAGTGCAAATTAAGTTGGCCCAACAAAAGTGCTTAATGCTGAAAGAAAGCCATTTAATCACGTGGAAATCCTTTCCATGATTTAATTTCATTAATTCAAAGAATAGCTTTTGAGTGTTAATAAATTAAAACTTTTCAACAAAGTCTACAGGTTGGCATCAAGGGTGGAAACACAAAACAAATGGGAGATCTTGCAATCAAGTTTAACTCTCCAAAGAGGCAATTTAATTGTTTAAACTCAAAATGAGTTACTCTTAATTTTGTTATGAGAAACCATAAAAATAATTCAGCAGAGAGAAAAAATAGAACACATACTCACATTCCTCTTAAATTACACCTGTAATTTAATGTGCTGGTGTACCTAAACAACAAAATACCTACAAAGTACCTACAATACAAAATACACAAGTTTTTTTTCTTGTTTTCCAGCCACCATGGATAACTCTGAGAACCATAACTGCTTTAAAATCTTGTTCAGGATTGCGCAGGGTCTTTCAGGGCTGAAATATGTCAAGGTCTATGAAGATTTTGTCCTTTGTTGGATAGTTTGTTTTCATCCAATTCCATAATGATCTGCAGAATCTCAAAAGTGTTCTTGAGCTGCTGAGGGTAGCTCAGGTTCAGCGTGTAGACAAGACCCAGTAACATCACCACAGCAAAAGCTACATTGCCAAACTCACTCATCACTTCCAGCCCCTCCAGGACAATCCCAACATCTGTGGCCACGCCAGGCTATGTACCTTCTTGTCGAATGACAAAGATTCCAAATACTGTCTCCGCTATGGCCATTTGAGTGCTTTCATCGACGTCCTGTGGCAAAAAAAAATTAACAAGAACAAAGATTTTTTTTCTGATGTTCATTGCATCAATATTTATAGCACACAATCTTTACAGTATTTCTGTAAAACAGCTATCACTAACATAATCCATATTTATAATATAATGCAAATGTAATCAAATAACAGCCTATTGACATTAGAACTGTTTTGCTGGAGTCATGGTGAAATACTTAAACAACTAAGCACTACCAAGGGCCTGTCTGTTGTAATCATGAGCTCCCTGTTAGTTATTCCATCAGAATAAAGTGAATTGTCTCATTAAAGGAAAAAGGAGTTAAAATGAATGCAATGCAAAGTATGATGCGTGCATGTGTGTGTGTATGTGTGTTATTGTCTGAGAGATGGACAGTTATTAGTAGTTATTTCCAAAAAGATCAGTAAGTTACTTTAGCTCAAACAGACATTTGATAGACTGTTTACGCTTATGTATAAAAGACATTATTAAAAAAATCACATTCAATAACACAGATGTGGCCAAGGATTTTCTAAAATTTCTAAAGTAGTTTAATAATTTCCCTTTCACAAACTCTAATTTCCACCTGAGAAAGGCGGGAATGTCCCAAAAGTCGCCGGTGTGTTTATACCCTCCCCCTTATTTAAGTGACCCTCCACAGCAGTATGTGACTCGATTTGGAGTGAATATTGGTAGTAAAGTTTTTGTAGTTAGGGGGCAGTTTTGGGATTACGACACAGTATGGTGCGTGTCACTAAGTAAGTGAGAGAAGAAGAAGAGATTTATAATGGCCTTATCTTAACCTCATTTTAAATCTAATGGGCACACACAGGAAACTCAATACTCTCCACTCTGATAATCTCAATAGTAAACACATAGGTAAATTAACATACCAGGTATTCCTTAACCAGCTTCTATGGATCTTCATTCAGGTACACATAGAGACCTTTGAGGATACATTCTCTTCTGACTTCGAAAGTGTCAATCTGAATATACAGTTTAGAGAGGAAAGAAAAACTAGGAATAAGTATCATGATAAAACACAGTGACCAAATACCTCCCATCTCCATTTAAGACTGATGACAGCTTTGAGTGCCTTATTTCAGGCCTACAGTGTATAATAATATACAGTGCCATTTCAAAACTGCTTTCCAACAGATTCCAGAGTGATATGATTTCAGAGCAGATTTTTCAGGATATTTCAATGATGCCCCTCACTCATAAACAATGGCCCCTAAGGGGGGAAACAGCTGTGGTGCTCATTTCTACAATGACCAAGTTTTCAGTGATGCTTGTCACTTTTACATTGGTATCATACCTGGGTTATGGGTGCCATGATGGTCTTAATTTTTCTCCCCACTGAACTCCACCTTTCATACGTCCTCATCAGGTTTGCAGAGTGCAGAACATCAAGAGAAGAACTGCAAATGGATTGTTGTGATTTTATTGAACTCTGCATTCACCTACAAAAACAAAACCAAAGGGTAGACAAATGTCAGTTAGGCTAATTACGCTATCACCTTTTTGGTGCACATTTGAAACAACAGTTTGGCGTAATACAAGTATGTATCTATAAATCTCTTTCCTTTGTCAGAAGGCCAGCAAAGGCTGCTATTGCTGGCCTTCAGTAAATCCTCAGTTTGAGTAACTTCTCAGATTCTGTCAATATGTATTGTGACACATCCAGTGAAGTGGGGATGTTATTTCACACATTCATTCACTTACCTCATACAAATGGAAGAGAGCTGGCCTCCTCGCTTTGAAATCAGCTATCGTGGGGCCTCTCCAACTACCTCTTGCAGTCTGTGTGCAAAGGTCTTGTCTATCATTGCCGCCAACGTGGGTGCTTATTGTTTCTCTTACTTCTGAGAGGAGCGTCACTCTGATTTCTTCTAGTGTCTCTGCTGTTTAACCAGATGGATAGGAGGGCAGTAATTCACTTGACTTCAAACAAACTGGGCAAATAAAGGTTTAGCTGGACTCTAGCATCATAAGCATTTCAACAGTGAAATCAGTAAAAGTAGCAAAAACTTACAAATAACTATTCAAATTACAACTTCATGATGGCCGATGACCCCCTTCACAAGCAGTCACTCATGTGGTTGGATGGCAGACAAGTGACATCCTGAAAAAGATCAGACAAATTTACAACCATTAAAATAGTTAATTTACCCTGAGTAGAGATGTATCAGCAAGTGTATTCAAAACTTTTGGTACAGGTCTCTTGAATGCAGCGTGGTTATAACTTATTTATGGAATACTAATTTAAAAGAGAGCCCTCAGTGTGTTCAGTAAACCACTATTTAAAACGTTTTATGTTTTGCATTTTTCTCCTTGCTGTTCATACCAAACTGGGATTTACACATTAACGTTATACATTTACTCAACTGATTTGTGTTTACTTTTACACCCTTAATCTGAAAGAAATTATAGTGCAACAGTTGCAGTACAAAGTAGGAAAGAATGCAAATCAGAGATGCATCAAGTTACAAAAGTAATTTTGCAAATTAATTTCTTTTCATATTGGTTGTTTGACAGAATACATTTTATGCATTTTCACATCAGCACAAGGAGCAGACTGTTACCATAAGTTTGCATTTGTTTTAGCGGGTATTTCTACTGATTTACCGGGGCTCTAAAAGCAACTTACCGGCTGTATTTCCACCGCATGCCAGACATGTTTTAGCGGACATTGTGAGCACAATTAACGGAGCTCTGACAGCGACTCGCTGGTCATATTTTCAGCGCATGCCAGGCATGTTTTAGCGGACACTGTGAGCAGCACATTTAACTGGGCTTTGAGAGTTAACGTTACGCATCTGCCGTAATTCATCACACGCCGGACAAGTTTTACCAGACCTTCCGTAACCACAGTAACAGTTTGTGCCTAAAATGAACCACTTTAAGCCAAACAAAATAAAATAATGTGTGTGACACCTAACGTTACACACATAGGTCAGGAAAGACGTTGCACAAATGGTAGAGAAACAGATTAACTGCAAGCTACGTTAACTATCGTCACGTTAACATGACTATGTTAGCCAGCAATAAGATTAACATCCGAGTAATTTACAAACAACAAACAAGGTTGACCAAATATTGCTGACAGTGATGGACAGTCTGCTGATGACTTTATCCACGTCATTTAGATGGATGAAAACTGATTTTATCTTACCTTTTCCAAATAAACTCCAAGCACGAAAGACAAATTCTCAATGCCGTCTTCTCCTGATGCCGTTGCAGGTTATTTAAAATAACGTATTTTCCCGGGCACGCCAAATGGTTCGTCATCTCGCGTGATCTTCCGTGAACTCGCTAGTCCACCTTCGCAAAATCAGTCTGGCTATATTAAATCAGGTTATTTCTACATGACTGAATTTAACAAATGTTAAGTTGTTGAATTTTATGCTTCTCCTACATGACTTAATCACGTTCGCCTTTGAAACATGAAATTATATTGTTCAAATTACATGTTACACTTTTGCTAATGTAATAACCAGCTAATTTCCTTTTTTTGAGTGTATATGAACCAGTCTGCTGGCTGCTGTTCTGTGTGTTCACATGTTCATCTCACCTACAGTAAACTGGTAAAATGACTCCAGAGGGAGTTCACTGAGATGTTTCTGAGCTGATGGAAAGTTCTGTACAAAACAACCTGAGTGTTTTTTCTGTCCAATCACAGGACTCCAGGCTGAAGGACAACACACCTCACCAGGTAAAGAGAGAAAGAAAAGAGAAAGAAAGGATCACAGAGGCAGAATCAGCTTTTAGTTTAGTCTCTTGAATTCACTTCTTTACTGATGACTCTCTGCTTTCTGTTCGAGCCTGTCAGGTTGGTGGGAGGAGCCAGTTGCTGTGCAGGAACACTGGAGCTGAAACATCAGGGAGACTGGAGACCAGTGAGATACTCTGACTGGACCCTGAAAGAAGCAGCTGTTGTCTGTAGAGAGCTGGACTGTGGCTCTGCTGTTTCTGTAGGAGAGAGAAAGGAGTCCTCAGACAGACCTGTGTGGGGGATCAGGTCTGACTGTGTTCAGTCTGGATCTGCTCTGAGGGAGTGTGTAGAATCAACTTCCTCTTCATCCTTCCTGGATCTCACCTGCTCAGGTAAGCCCCTCAGTGACATCATCTATGACATCATGTATGACAGCAATGTCTCCAGTGTGTCCTCTCTGAAGAAGAAGAGGAGTGATCCACTAACTCACATGTGTGCTGTCATGTCTCTCCAGGCCAGAAGGGGGCAGAAGATTGAGCTGGATTATTATAACCTGAGTGTTTGTGCAGCTGAAGGAGGGCCGACTGAAGAGGAAGGAGTTCAGGGTTACAATAATATCAATAACATCTGGTTTTACTGAATAATTAGGATTACAATTTTTAAAATATATCTATAGATAGAATAGATAGAGCTGTCCTCTCCTGTTAGCCAAATCTAACATTGCCCATTTGTAAATTTTTCCGTTAACATAACGTCAGCTAACTGAGAGCTGAGCCTTTACTTTCCAACACAGACGCCTTTTCTTCAAAGCATTATCACCCTAATGTCCAAAACGAAGGTTAATCTAATTCATTGTGGCTTCTCTCTTCTGACTTGTCTTTGACTCCTTACAAGCTGCGGTTAGAACACACTAACTTCTGTTAACTTAGCATTGTTAGCAGCTTGGGGATGCTCGTATCTGGCTAATTAGCGTAACGAGCTAAGCTAACAAGCTATATGCCGACAGTGATACCTGTTAAATATTGTTAACACATAAATGAAATACAGGAATTTCCCTCACCATCTGAAACACGGACTTCCTGGAGGTTATCTCTATCTATAGGTATCTGCATGTGGAAATGTCCAAAAGGCTCCGACAGGCTGAGCTTCAGAGCTCCGTGTAGCTGAGCGAGGCTAACAGACAGCCGACCAAGTGTTAACAGTTACAGAGGTTAGAGGCGCCTGTCAATCAAAGAGGTCACGGCCCTAATAATGCAGAACTTTAAGGCTTAATATAATTTAGGCTGTGTTATGGCAGAAAATTGTGTCCTCTTACATTTAATCTTTTATGTAACGCATCTTTTAATATTATCATTATTATTACTATTATAGTTATAGATATGGATTCTGTTTTTATCCTTAACCTTTCCTCTCCTGTACTGGCTACCAGCTGTATGTGTGTTTTAGTTCTTCTCTGTTTATTCTCTTTTGTTAAATAAATTCTTCAAAGACAACGGTTGGTTGTAACTCAATTCTTTGCTCAACCCCTCACCAGGAATATAATGTCCACGACAGGCTGCAGCGCAGAGAAGGTGATTGGCTGCAATCTTCCTTCTCTTCAGGAGCTGCTCGCCTCCAGGACTTGGACTGCTAAAACCCACTGACTCCGGCTACGGCGCCTTACAGCTGTTACTCGCAGCCATTATAGTCAGTGCTTTGAGTCCAAAGTCCAAGATGTGGCTGCAGTGTGTCCCTGAAGCGTCCCTGAAGCGTCCCTGAAGTGGCTCGCCGCTCCGCAGAGTGACTCTGCCGCTCGTGATGTCAAGCAGCAGAGAGCAGATTGATCCAGGCAGGAAGTCAGACACAGAACGGCAGAGAGAATCCGGTCAATTTTCAAAATAACTCCAGATCGTAAAACAAACACGGTTAACACGGACACAAAAGGAAATGATTTAACTACGTGACCTACTTAATCATGGTAGAAGCACAAACTGCAAACACTGATTACCAAATCAACAAAATCTAAACACGTCAGCAAAATTATTGATATTCTGAAACGCCCCCTGTGGGAAATGAAACGGGGTCACAGAGAGCTGTGGAGAAGGTAGTAGAAGCACAAATAGGACAAATTAATAAGTCAGTAACGTGGGGCAGGCTGCACGCTCTGCTGCTGAAACGTCTTCTGAGACACTTCCAGCGGACGCTGGGCTATGGACACATCAACACTGTGGCGCAGCAGTAACGTCCTGTAGCCGGAGTCAGTGGATTCCCGCATGAGGCGTAGCAGGAAAGATTGCAGCTGACCCCTCTCCCCCAGGACACAAACTGTCTCAGACTCTTGGTCCTTTTGTCCATCAGGACCAAAACCTCCTGCCACAAACACGACTTCTAAAACAGAACGCTGGCCAGTGAGAATCACATGTGGGATCCCAAATGTAGAGATAAACTGAGTTGAAGCTCTGACTACTTGCTTCACTGAAACAGAACGTAGGGGAAATGCAGCTGGAATACTTGGACACATTATAGTTAACATGTATGCACAACCGGACTTGGACGGAGACAAAGGCTCCACACAATCTATGATTAAATGATGAAACGGCTGGGACGGGACTCAGAGGAGCAGGCATGATCACCTGATTGAGTTATATGTGGCACGATTCAACATACCTCACAACATCACGTTTCAGCCGAGGCCAAAAGCAATAACATAGGACACGGTCTTATGTTATCCTTAATCCCAGATGTCCACAGCTCTCATGTGCATTTTTCAATGTCACAAAAACCACTTGGCACCATTCCAAGTCATTAAAACAGGGCGCCCACTTATGCACCAGCACGACAAGACACTTCAGCAGACAAAACCTCATCCCAAAGTACAGAAAGAGATGAATCGGCCTGAATCAGACTTTCAGTCAGGAGGCCCGTGTTCATATGTGTGAAACAAAAATTCAACATTGCGTGCTTTTATCTAGCTCGTGTTAACTGAGCTAATCCTGACCAAAGTGCCACCGTTCACAATGTTAACTAGTACTCTTATTTTGAGTCTAACAGAACGTATAATTCTTCTTGCCAACTTGAGCGTGGAGCCCTGACTGTTGAAAAACACTGCTAAAGGGCACACAGGGCTTTGAAAAGACACCGTGGGGTTTTAACCAAGCGTCCGTACGTGAGGAGTTGGAAGTGAGACTGTGTTAATGAGACACAAATAACAGGAAGTGTCAAACATTAATCACTACGACTTCAGGTGCTACTGGAGTTAAACATCCGAACATCATCTGAACATGTAGCTGAGTGTTTCTGTCACTTGTTTGTGAGAACTTAAAGCTAGCTGCAGATAAATCTGGAGTGCACACATATTACAGCCTTTATGGTAAATAAAAGGTCACAGAGTGAGCTGACAGGCAGTTTAGAGACTCAGTTTCTCTCTTTACAGAGACAAGTGCTGCAGTACGAGAGTCCTGCCAGAAGAGAGGCTGTGAAGTCTGAGCTGGACGATACGAGCTCCACGCAGCAAATCATTAATCAACTCAGCGCGAGGACACACGTAAGACAACATCCGGTTTTCAATTTAGGGTGTTGACACAACATATAAACAGAATGTTTTTGGTTATATTCACAGGAAGTATAAAACATGTAACATGTTGGGAAATTACTTTATTCTTTGATTTTTGGCTGCTGGAAAAACATTAAATACATTTGTTGACGTTTTTGCTGCGTTATCACCATTTATATCTGTACAGTGTTTATGGTCAAACTGTTCACTAGAGAACAAAGTTCCTCACAGATGTAGCCTGTCAAAGGGCACCAGAATAATGAATTTAACTTTAAAGGAGACCATCTGAACAGGAGAGGAGTTCCCAAAACTATCCCTTTGTAAAAGAACGGAAGCAACGTGCAGATTTAACAAAGTCATTTATTATAAAACAGTTTACAGCTGCAGAATCAACCAAACATGATTCAAAACAAGCTGCAGGTGTTTCTGAGACCTCTGACCTCACAGTTTGTCCTTTCACGGTCATTTACATGACAACCACATCCTGTCTGTCAGAGACAAGGGTCTGGAGGAGGTCTAAGAGAGACCTGGTCTGAAGGAGGTCTAAGAGAGACCTGTTGGTCTGGAGGAGGTCTAAGAGAGACCTGTTGGTCTGAAGGAGGTCTAAGAGAGACCTGTTGGTCTGGAGGAATTCAGGACTCTGAGTTGAGGTTGGAGATCTTGTCGATGGACAGCAGCAACTGAGAGACCAAACGCAGAGTTTCTGCTTCCCCCAGCAGCCGCCTGAAGGCAGACACACAGGCAGGTAACAGGTTAAGAGTAGTTCGTTCACACAGTCACCCGTTCACATACACAGAGTCACCCGTTCACACACAGAGAATCACCCCTTCACACACACTGTCACCCGTTCACACACAGAGAATCACCCCTTCACACACACTGTCACCCGTTCACACAGAGAATCACCCCTTCACAGACAGAGTCACCCGTTCACACATAGAGAATCACCCCTTCACACACAGATCACCCGTTCACACATAGTCACCCATTCACATACACAGAGTCACCTGTTCACACAGAGAATCACCCCTTCACAGACAGAGTCACCCGTTCACACACAGAGAATCACCCCTTCACACACAGATGACCCGTTCACACATAGTCACCCATTCACATACACAGAGTCACCCGTTCACACAGAGAATCACCCCTTCACAGACAGAGTCACCCATTTACACACAGAGAATCACACCTTCACACACACACAGATCACCCATTCACACATAGTCACCCATTCACATACACAGAGTCACCCGTTCACACAGAGAATCACCCCTTCACAGACAGAGTCACCCGTTCACACACAGAGAATCACCCCTTCACAAACACACAGATCACCTGTTCACACATAGTCACCCATTCACATACACAGAGTCACCCGTTCACACAGAGAATCACCCCTTCACACACAGAGTCACCCGTTCACACACACTGTCACCTGTTCACACACAGAGAATCACCCCTTCACACACACTGTCACCCGTTCACACACAGAGTCATATGTTCACACACACACACACACACACAGTCACCCATTCACACACTGTCACATGTTGACACACACAGTCAACCATTCACACAGAGACATGTTCCCACACACAGTCACTCGTTCACACACAGAATCACAGATTCACACACACAGAATCACAGGTTCACACAGAGTCACCCGTTCACACACAGTTACTTGTTCACATGCAGAGTCACCCGTTCACACAGAGTCATGTTCACACACACAGTCACTCGTTCACACACACTGTCACCTGTTCACACACAGAGCATCACCCCTTCACACACACTGTCACCCGTTCACACACACTGTCACCTGTTCACACACAGAGAATCACCCCTTCACACACACTGTCACCCGTACACACACAGAGTCATATGTTCACACACACACACACACACACACACACACAGTCACCCATTCACACACAGTCACATGTTGACACACACAGTTACCTGTTCACACACAGAATCACAGGTTCACACAGAGTCACCCGTTCACACACAGAATCACAGGTTCACACAGAGTCCCCCGTTCACACACAGTCACCTGTTCACACAGTCACATGTTCACACACAGTCACCTGTTCACACAGTCACATGTTCACACACAGTCACATGTTCGCACACACAGTTACCTGTTCACACAGTCATGTTCACAAACACAGTCACTCGTTCACACACAGAATCACAGGTTCACACACACACACACACAGTCACCCGTTCACGCACAGTCACATGTTCACACACACAGTTACCTGTTCACATGCAGAGTCACCTGTTCACACACACAGTCACCCGTTCATACACAGTCACTCGTTCACACACAGAATCACAAGTTCACACACACACACAGTCACCTGTTCACACAGTCACATGTTCACACACAGTTACCCGTTCATACAGAGTCATGTTCACACACATAGTCACTCGTTCACACACAGAATCACAGGTTCACACACAGTTACCCGTTCATACAGAGTCATGTTCACACACATAGTCACTCGTTCACACACAGAATCACAGGTTCACACACAGTTATCCGTTCACATGCAGAGTCACCTGCTTACACACACAGTCACCCGTTCACACACAGTCACTTGTTCACACACACACAGTCACTCGTTCACACACAGAATCACAGGTTCACACACAGTTACCCGTTCACATGCAGAGTCACCTGTTTACACACACACAGTCACCCGTTCACATGCAGAGTCACCTGTTCTCACACAGTCACATGTTCACACACACAGTTACCCATTCACGCACACAGTCACCCGTTCACACAGTGTCATGTTCACACACACAGTCACTCGTTCACAAACAGAATCACAGGTTCACACACACACAGTCACCCGTTCACACACAGTGACATGTTCACGCACACAGTTACCCGTTCACATGCAGAGTCACCTGTTCACACACACACAGTCACTCGTTCACACACACACAGTCACCCGTTCACACACAGTCACAGGTTCACACACACAGTTACCCATTCACGCACACAGTCACCCGTTCACACAGTGTCATGTTCACACACACACAGTCACCTGTTCACACACAGTGACATGTTCACGCACACAGTTACCCGTTCACATGCAGAGTCACCTGTTCACACACACAGTCACTCGTTCACACACACACAGTCACCCGTTCACACACAGTCACAGGTTCACACACAGTCACAGGTTCACACACACAGTTACCCATTCACGCACACAGTCACCCGTTCACACAGTGTCATGTTCACACACACAGTCACTCGTTCACAAACAGAATCACAGGTTCACACACACACAGTCACCCGTTCACACACAGTGACATGTTCACGCACATAGTTACCCGTTCACATGCAGAGTCACCTGTTCACACACACACACACACACAGAGTCACCCGTTCACACACACACAGTCATATGTTCACACACACACACACAGTCACCCGTATCACTCAGGTACTGACCGTATGGAGGAGTGGGCGTGGCTTGCTGTCTTGTTCAGGTACTCAGACGCCATCTGAGCGTTGTGTCTCATCGTCATGACGACTTCAGACTCCGCTGCCTTCAGACTGGCGTTCTCTGACCGCAGAGAGTCGACCTCCACCTGAGACACACAGAGACACACACCTGTACACATTTAAACAGGCTAAAGGTGTTTTGGGTTAACAGAGCCGTTAACAATGATGAAGATTAAAGCAGGTCAGTAACATCCCCGTCACATGATTAGGATTCTCTGAGTCTTTCTGAATTCACCTTCACGTCTG
This sequence comes from Lepomis macrochirus, assembly GCA_024633595.2. Taxonomy (NCBI): domain Eukaryota; kingdom Metazoa; phylum Chordata; class Actinopteri; order Centrarchiformes; family Centrarchidae; genus Lepomis; species Lepomis macrochirus. The sequence goes on along the minus strand of JALXJV020000005.1, from coordinate 40,610,807 downwards.
GAGGTCGAGGGCAAGGGGTGAGGAAAGGACCTTTTTTCACTTTCTCTGGCAGATTACCTGTTTAAATAAAGTTTATACAAATCTGTCTCTCTCACCTGCAGCTGCTGCAGCTCCACCTTCAGTTTGGAAACACTGTTCTCTGCTTTCACTGCTCGCTTCTGCAACAGGAAGAGAGAGAGAGCAGAAGGCTGTTCAGCAGGTGAAACCTCTGTAAACACCTGCGCAGGTGTTCACAGGTGTTCTTAGAGGAACGCCGATCCTGAGTTCCGGGCTGCTCGGTGAAACGTACCGTCATCAGGTGGAGGTTCTGCTCCACAGAGTGAACCATGTTCTCCAAATCCTGAGCCTCCCGCTCCTCCTGACGCCTCCTCTGGAGCAGCTCCTCCGACAGCTCCAGCACCCTGACGGGGAGGACGCAGGCACAGAGGCATGATGGGTAAATGCTCTGACTGGTGAATGTCGGCGCTGTCGTGCGATTGGCCGGTTCTCACCTGCGTTCGCTGACCTCTGAGCTCTTCTGCAGCTCCCTGATGGTTCTCCTCAGCAACACGTTCTCCTCCTTCAACTGAGACAGGTTTCTTCTTACAGACTTGTGAGGACAGTGTCCACTGCCTTCTCCTGACCCCAGCTTGATTTATTTCTCACGTGTATCTAATTATCCCCGCCATGAAAACAAGTCCTGTCTAAAACAATTTTTACGTTTTAGTTCTATTTTATTTGAATTTTTTTAAACGTGGTGGCTTCATGGCTGGCCTTCTCCTCCTGCTCCCCTTTCTCCTACCAATTTTAACCTCTTCACTATTAATTACCCTTTAAGGGTTTCAATGTTCTCTGTTCTCCCAGGTTCCCTGAACTACACACAGACTGCCTGCAGCTGAAAATGAACCAGCTGACATGTTTTAGGCCCCGTGTCCACCAAAGCGTTTTTTTACCAGCTGAAAACGCCAGCTGCTCTTCTGAAAGCGCCCTGCAGGAAGCGCTAGCGGGCGTTTTTGAGGCGCAGCATTTTTTCCGACTGCTTTGATTTGCTATGATACATAAAATCCGAGGAGGTGATGTTGCAAGTAGTTCTACCTAACCACCGTTTGGTCCAAGAGCTGAGGTTCAACGAGGCCTGGTTCAAGGATTGTAACGGTTACTACAGAGTGGTATTTGTCCCGCCCCTCCTCTACTGTGATTGGACAGCTGTTGAACGTTTTTCAATTCTCGATGACCGGAAAAAAACGCTCAGCGTGGAAAAGACGCTCAGCGCCTCGTCACGCTGCTGCTGTTTTTACCAGCTTGTAAAAATGCAGCGCTTCCATCGCAGTGAACTGAAATAAGATGCTGGCGTCAGAAAAAAACACTGGTGGACACGGGCCCTTAAGGTGTTTTGTCCTGAAAGACTTTAAATAAACAAGTGTGACTTCATTTTTTTTCCTGCAGGAGAGTTTTCTTCTCCATCAGCTGTAAATGTGCTTCATCGCCCAGTAAAATCTTCATGACATGTAACAAAGTGAAAAACAGGAAGAGAGAAACTGTGTACTTCCTTTACCTGCTGCATCTGGCTGCTCCTCCCGCTCCTCCTCCTGCAGGAAGTGACCGGTTCAGCGATGGAGGTCTCGTCATCTCCTTCATAGTTCTCTCCTGCTGCTGCTCCTCCTCCCTCCTGGACTTCAGGTTTGGAGGAGAACCTGTTTCCAGTTACAGGCAGCTGTGATCAACACTGGTTTCTACAGGTGTTCCTAATAAACTGCACCCTGACTGTGGCTTCATCACGTCGTTATAAAGCTGAGTGTCGTCTGCATACGTGGAGGAGATCAGGAATATGTAATGATGACCTGAACAGTAAGCCCCGCCTCTAGAAGGAAAAATCAACCAATCAGTGAGCAGCAGACACAACTCACCTGGTCTCCTCCTCTTCCTCTGTGCACAGGGAGGAGGTGCTGCCCACACCTGACTGGAAGCTCCTCCCCCACTCGTCCTCCTCCTGATTGGACACACAGATTGAGAATCATCATCCCATCACAGCTGACATCATCGTCTCAACGCACCTGTACCTGACTGCGCCGTGACATCATCGTCTCAACGCACCTGTACCTGACTGCGCCGTGACATCATCGTCTCAACACAGCTGTACCTGACTGCGCCGTGACATCATCGTCTCAGCACACCTGTACCTGACTGCGCCGTGACATCATCGTCTCAACGCACCTGTACCTGACTGCGCCGTGCCATCATCGTCTCAACGCACCTGTACCTGACTGCGCAGTGACATCATCGTCTCAGCACACCTGTACCTGACTGCGCCGTGACATCATCGTCTCAACGCACCTGTACCTGACTGCGCCGTGCCATCATCGTCTCAACGCACCTGTACCTGACTGTGCCGTGACATCATCGTCTCAACGCATCTGTACCTGACTGCGCCGTGACATCATCGTCTCAACGCACCTGTACCTGACTGCGCCGTGACATCATCGTCTCAACGCACCTGTACCTGACTGCGCCGTGACATCATCGTCTCAACACAGCTGTACCTGACTGTGCTGTGACATCATCGTCTCAGCACACCTGTACCTGACTGTGCTGTGACATCATCATGCACAGAGATCTGAACTGTGATGTTTGCTAAAATAGTTTCAGCTGCTCTCGCCATGGTGGCGACCTGTCAGTCAGCTTGTAGCCCCGCCCTAAAGCCCCCCCTGCTTCCTGGTCTCTGTTCCTCTAAATGGGACCATAATTTACTAAATGAACATCATGCTGTGTTGAAGAAGACTTGAAACTAGCGACTGAGACCATAAACTCATCAGGAAAGTGTTTACTGGGGGAATAAATCAGCTGAGGAGGAGAAACAATAGGTGCGTTTGACTTCATGCGGCGCTGCGCAGCGCTGACTTAACGTGATGCATGCTGGTTAGAAATTGTGTCCGACTTTCGCCGGCGCTGCAAAACATGACATTAAAACCTCGCGGGAGCAAGGCAGCTGCAGGCGCCGAGTCCGGCGGCCGCAGTTTCTTTTCCCCGACTGCACCAGGTTGGAACCACTATCGCCCGGTCTGACTGGTCTCGTGGTATTTTTCTTTGCAAATGCTGCGAGATCAGTCACTGATCTCAGCTCACAGTGAGCTGCTGCAGGTAGAATGTGTCCGACTTGACGGCGCCATTTTTGTACCCGGCCCCTGCAGTCACCTGCAAGTCGGCACAAGTCAGCCGCCGTCATCACGAACGCACCTATTTTCTTTCTGCAGCCGGTGGAGTCGCCCCCTGCTGGCTGCTGGAGATGATGCAGGTTTGTCAAATCATTTTCTTAGTTTCTCTCGATGTGTTTTGGTCACATGGTTCTGCTGGTACTTTAACACAGTGTCAGACAACGTCTGTTGTTATCGTACAAATAACAACAGTCTGATTGGTTGAGTGAAGATGATGTCAGTGATGATGTCACACTACCTGTGGTGCCAGAGAGGGTTCAGAGAAGAAACAGCTCCTGATGTCTGGGTCAAAGGTCACGTTCCCAACATCAAACACCAGCTGAGAGCTGCTGGACTGCAGAGACAGAGGTGATGAAGGGACGTTAGCTCTAAGCTAGCTGATGATGATGATGATGATGATGATGATGATGTAGACCTCCACCAGGTGAGTCTGGGGGCAGGTGGGGGGGCAGCGTTTAGTGTCTTCGCTCTCAGTTCTCTTCAGGACGCTCAGAACAGTGAGGTGGGTCAGTAACACAGCGTCCTGCTTTAGCTGCAGGGTTCCCGCTCTTTTCTACTTTTCCAGGACGTTTCCAGGATTTTCCAGGTCACTTTCAGTGGTGACCCAGCTGCTATGACAGACAGCGATCATGTCATTCACTAACACGTTCCTCTCTGTCTGATTTCAAAGACGTGCAGCCTGATCTATGAATCTGTTACACGTGTAGAAATAAAGACACCTGACCTTCAGTTAACGTTATTATTTCTTCTTCTTCTGTGTTTGGACAAACTGATCCAATAAGATCGTACAGTTCTGCCTCCTGACAGACCCCGGCCTTCTGTTGGACCTTTCTAACACCTCTGTGGTCCTGAACCCAGATGCAGCTCTTTCAGACCTGTTGCTCACTTTCAGGTGTGAAACAGTCACAGCTGTGCCTCCTTCATCTGTGTGCAAACAGCACAACTCAAGTCCTAAAGAATTATTTTAACGTTAAAATAATTTCACAGGACATTTTATTTTCCAGGTGTTTTCCTTGACTGTAGAATTGGTCAACATTTTTCCAGGACTTCCAGGATTTCCAGGAACCCTGACCTCTGTCAGCTTAATAAAGACACATGTGATGAGTCCAGACCTCTGACTTTATATATTTATACAATGATAATAAACGCCGTGTTCTTCTTCTTTGGCTGCAGACTGTGTAGCTGTCATACCTCGCTGTGAGTCTGCTCCTGGTCCAGGTCCAGGTCCTGGTTCTGGTCTGGATCCTGGGTCTTCCAGCGTAGAAACTCTCTGAAGGAGAAGGGGTTCAGCTCCTCCTCCTGCACCTCCTCCTTCTCCTCCTCCTCCACCTCCTCATCTGTTGAGGGGTGAAGTTCGTGTTATTATGTGACGTAACAGATCAGCTGATCAGAAACATAACTGGGTCTGCTGCTGAGCTGGTTCTGCTGGGCTCTGAGAGGGAACCAGAGCCGGACCCGCGGCACAGGAAGCTCCGTGTGGTCCAGCTGATGGTTCTCCTGCAGAGCCTCAGAGCCCAGCTGTGTGATCCTCTCACCGTTCGTGATGATCAGAGCTTTAGCGCGACTCCTCTGGCTGGACATGACGTCACGCACGTGCTTCGGCCTCTCTGTCGTCACTTATTGGGCTTTATCCGTACCCATGTCCTCGCGCTGGTCCGGCCGCGTCTCTCCTGCAGGACAGACCCGGAAACACATCCGACTGCTCCGAACTCACGTGACCGATCTTCTAACTTCCCATTGGTCGAGATCGTCACACGACGCAAGAGGGAAAATACGGTAATAAGGAAATACGTTTCCTGCACGAGCCCGGTTATTTTCCCCACACGTGCCCCGGTCCGCTGCTGCGCTTCGGTTTGTTTACCTGCGGAGACCCGGAGGAGAGTCCGCTCCGGTGAGTGTCTGACTCGCGTTAGTGCATTAGCCCGGCTCGGCACGGCTCAGCACGGCGGTGAAATGAGGCAGCTCGGCGGGTTGGGAGCGGATGTGGAGCCGGATGTCAAACCGGCTCGTGTGGTTCTGGTTTGTAATCAGGTTTTACATGGCTCGCCTCATCCGGCTGGATTGGCAGCTGGTGGGCGGGGTTAACGACCCGGCACGGTGCCGGACTGGTTCTGGTCCCAGGTCAGAGTTCGGCTGCAGCTCCGAGACCACAGTAAACTGGTAGAGGGGGAAAAAAATCTCAGCACACAACGAACTCCATTAAAAAAACATCTAATTTAACGTTGCCTCGTCTGCCTGCAAAGCGTCACAGCGTCGGCTGTGACTGAAGACAGATGTTCTGATTATGAGTTCCCTTTGGAAAATTTTTGATTATTTTATGTTGAGTTTGTGCCGAGTAGAAGAGAAACCCATAAGGTCTATTACTCACGTTTCACTTTTGTTTTCTGTCTTGTTACTGTGAGAAAAGCTGCAAGATAATTTAAAATTGTACAGTTTGTAAAGGTAGTTTGGTGCAGAGCTGTCCAGGTCTAATGTGTGTGTTTTGATGTCTAATCTGCAGAGCTGCAGGATGTCTGAAGAGGTTCCACATGAGGGGGAGCAGCCCCAGTCCGAGTCCACCCAGTCCCCGTCCCAGGCCCAGTCCACCCAGTCCCCGTCCCAGGCCCAGTCTACCCAGTCCACCCAGTCCCCGTCCCAGTCTAAGTCCCAGTCCCAGCCTGGTTCCAGTTCCTCCAGCGCGCCGACCTCTGCCAGCCAGTCTTCCAGCGGCTCGGGGACGCTGAGCAGCGTGGACACCATCCCCGTCACCCTGCCGTCCGTCCCCGAGGAGCCCGAACCACAACCCTGGGGCCGCCTGCTGCCCATGGCCCGGGGCTTCAGGAGCCACGGTGACCTCCCTCTTTATAACCTGACATGCTAACATTAATATTAAACTAGACCTTTGTCCTTAGTCCTGAACCTGGACCGCTGCCTGGGGGTGGGGGGGCAGGGTTCCTGATACATGGATTTAGTCATTTGTTTTTGACGGGTTTGTGTCATAGTTTAAATACCTTGTGCCTACGTGATGACATCATGAAAACGCTGCGTCTGATTGGTGCCTGCTCAGTAATTTGAAGGTCGAGGTGAGGAACTCTTATTTTAACACTTCCTGTTTGTTTCAGCAGCCGAGGTTAAATGGTTCGGCGCTCGGGTCGGCTGCAGCTCAGCTGATCATCAGCTTACAGTGGCGAGGTGTTAGACGCTAAACTGACTTTGTAACGTGTTTTTCCTGGGACAGCTGTATGTTGTCCTTTGTTGTGAGACGCCTAAAGGGAAAGTATCTGGTTTCCTGCGCTGTAAGATTCATGTTGCTGGATCTTCGCCCGTCCCTGGCGGCGCTGAGACCCGGTCCTGAACTCGCGCTGAGTTCAGGCTCCTCCCACCCTCTTAGACTCAGACCTTCTGCCGCGTCTCCGCCTCCCGTCCAGGCTGTTTCGGTTTTGAACTCGGGGGTAGTGTGGGCAGCTCAGGACTTTAGAAACGGCGTGTTGATACAGACGGAGGTCAGTTCTGATTCGTGGCTGAAACGCCGGCGTGGACGGAGCGGTGTGGGTGGAGCCTGAGGAACAGCTCCGGTTCTGATGTGATGTTGTTTGTTTGTTTACAGACTGCTTGGAGGACCAGTACCTGTTTGGGCGGGACTCCAAGTGTAACTATGTTCTGGACGATCCGGACGACCGAGGATCCAAAAGGTTTAGAATCTACAGCAAGAAACACTTCAGGATCTACAGAGTGAGATCACTTCCTGTTTACGCTTCACTGATTACTGACCTCTACCTGTCTCACTGCCTGTCTGTCTCTACCTGTCTGTCTCTACCTGTCTGTCTGTCTCTACCTGTCTCACTGCCTGTCTGCCTGTCTCTACCTGTCTCACTGCCTGTCTGTCTCTACCTGACTGTCTGTCTCACTGCCTGTCTGCCTGTCTCTACCTGTCTGTCTCTACCTGTCTCACTGCCTGTCTGCCTGTCTCTACCTGTCTGTCTCTACCTGTCTCACTGCCTGTCTGCCTGTCTCTACCTGTCTCACTGCCTGTCTGTCTCTACCTGACTGTCTGTCTCACTGCCTGTCTGCCTGTCTCTACCTGTCTGTCTCTACCTGTCTCACTGCCTGTCTGTCTCTACCTGACTGTCTGTCTCACTGCCTGACTGCCTGTCTGTCCGCCTGTCTCTACCTGACTGCCTGTCTCACTGCCTGTCTGCCTGTCTCTACCTGACTGTCTGTCTCACTGCCTGTCTGTCTGTCTGTCTGTCTCTACCTGTCTGTCTGTCTGTCTCTACCTGACTGCCTGTCTCACTGCCTGTCTGTCTGTCTGTCTGTCTGTCTGTCTGTCTGTCTCTACCTGACTGCCTGTCTCACTGCCTGTCTGCCTGTCTCTACCTGACTGTCTGTCTCACTGCCTGTCTGTCTGTCTGTCTGTCTGTCTCTACCTGTCTGTCTGTCTGTCTCTACCTGACTGTCTGTCTCACTGCCTGTCTGTCTGTCTGTCTGTCTGTCTCTACCTGCCTGTCTGTCTGTCTCACTGCCTGTCTGCCTGTCTCTACCTGCCTGTCTCTACCTGACTGCCTGTCTCACTGCCTGTCTGCCTGTCTCACTGCCTGTCTGTCTGTCAGGAGGGCAGCGAGGTGTTCGTGGAGGACTACAGTAACAACGGGACGTTTGTGGACGGGAACCTGATCGGTAAAGACCGGAAGCTTCCTCTGGTCAACAACGCCGTGCTCGCTCTGTCTGAGCCGAGAAACAAAGGTGAGAGAACAAACGAGCAGCAGAAACACCTGCACAGGTAACGGGTCCACCTGGTCTCATCCTGTCTGTCTCTCTCTGCAGTTTTCGTCTTTATTGACCTCATGACTGACTGACCAGTCGAGCTTACCCAAAGAGCTTCGGGACAAATACCTTCTGACACGACGCATCGGCACGTGAGTGACACCGTTACATACTGCTGTGATGTCACTTCCTGGTTCCTGAAGGACGTGTGTGACGCCGCGTGTGTGTGCGTGTGTTTCAGAGGAGTGTGTGGGGAGGTCAGACTGGCGTTCGAGCGTAACACCTGCAGGAAGTTCGCTGTGAAAATAATAAATAAGAAGAACTTTCAGTCTGAAGGGGTGAGTCATCTGCTCTCTGATTGGCTGAGAGCTCTCCTTCTCTCGTCCCTTCCTCCTTCCCTCGTTTCCTTCTTTCCTTGCCGTGACGGAGGTAGCAGAAGCTAGAAGGTAAAAACTGAGTCGGACTACAAACATGGCGTCTGAACATGTGGTTCAGGGTTATCGGACTCACTGATGGTCCTCCGGGTGGGTGATGGTGATCATGTGATCTGTTTGTTTTCGTCCAATCGCAGACGGCGACACGGAACGCGAAGACAGAGATCGAGATTCTGCAGAGGGTCGACCATGTAAGTCTGAAACCACAGAAGAAGAAACAAGTTTACAGACTTCATGATCCATGGCTGTGTCTGAAATCACCCTCTACTCACTATATAGTGAGCTCGCCATTCTGTAGCGCCGTCCGAATGTCTAGTGATCATTCTTATAGTCCACTCAATGTATCCCAGAATGCATTTTGAAAAGTAGTGTACAACCGATGGTCGCTAACCGAGCCGTGTTTACTATCATGATAGAAAAAAAATGATAATCCGACGGCAGTTACGTAATTAATGGCGCCGAATTAACGATCGATGTAGTGTCCGAAAGTGTTTTAATAATTCGAGTGAGCTCCCTATATAGTGCTCTACATTCAACTCCTCTCCTTGTCTCCTCTTCCCTCTTCCCCTTTGTTTCCTCTCCTCTCCTTGTCTCCTCAACTCCTCCACTTTGTTTCCTCAACTCATTCCTTTTCTCATCTCCTTGTCTCCCCTCTCTTTGTCTCCTTCCCTCCTCCACTTTGTTTCCTCTCATCTCCTTGTCTCCCCTCTCCTTGTCTCCTCTTCCCTCCTCCACTTTGTTTCCTCTCATCTCCTTGTCTCCTCTCTCCTTGTCTCCTCTCCTGCAGCCTTGCCTGATAAAGACGGAGGACTTCTATCAGACGGAGGACAGTTACTACATCGTGTTGGAGCTGTAAGTTAAACTCATGTTGTTGCTTCAGTGCTCTTAACTTCCTGTCTGCACAGGAAGTGGGAATGTCGTGTAGTCTGTATAAAATAAGTCGGCATAGCTGCCGTGATGTCCCCCTTTGGTTGGTGGACTACACTTTGAAGCCTCCAGTTTGAGATTTTGGCCGTCACCATTTTACATTTTTGGAACCACATATGACCATATTTTGGTCGAAGGGCGGAGCTAGCTAGCTTGCTTAGCAAGTTGCATCATCTGTAATTCATGGTAAGTGATTTTAGCTGTGATGCTAATTTTGGTTAGCGACAAACAGGCTTAAAACAAAATTTTCTGATTGACAGGTCATCGGGATAGAGACCTGTCAGTCAGCTTGTAGCCCCGCCCTAAAGCCCCCCCTGCTTCCTGGTCTCTGTTCCTCTAAATGGGACCATAATTTACTAAATGAACATCATGCTGTGTTGAAGAAGACTTGAAACTAGAGGACTGAACCATAAACTCCATCAGGAAAGTGTTTACTGGGGAATAAATCAGCTGAGGAGGAGAAACATTTTCTTTCTGCAGCCGGTGGAGTCGCCCCCTGCTGGCTGCTGGAGAGGACGCAGGTTTAAGGCTCTAGAGTAGAGCCCTGCACGAGCCTCAAATCTAGGCCCGAGCCCGACCCGTATCCGACAGCTCATCAAAATTATGAGCCCGAGCCTTTTTTATTATACAGCCACAGCCTGCCATATTTGCAGCCATTAAAATATGTCAGTTTTGTTAGTTATGCTTCTTGAGAGAGAGAGAGACTCCGTCACACGTGTCTTTATTCCCCTGCAGCAAAGTCGCAAACATCAGCCCAAGGATCGGTACGTGATGTCACCATCACAGGAAGCGCTTCTGCCGGCTGCACATACAGGTCCGTGTGTGGCGGTGGTGTCACTTACTGATCCATCAGAAATGCTTGGGAAAATGTAGCGTGTGTGGAAGCTACCGCTACTTCGGCCAATAAAAGAGCTTCGTTACTGAAAAGCTATTTGATTCAGAAAACAGCGGCAGCTGCCACCAAGCTACTGAGAAATGTAGTTAAACTAGTAGCGGTGCTACTTGTAGCGACGCTGCTGCCCAACACTGGACAAATGTTTGGAGGACCAAGCAGCCGAGCCGACAGCGAGTAAAACATGTTTGATCAGTTTAGCCTCTCAAATCAACGCTTTACTTTTTACAATACTTTACTTAGCTACAATAAAATCCATATATATATATAGGCTATATATACACTGTGAGGCAGGCAGGCTGCTCGCAACAGCGCTCGCAAATGAAATGAGCAATAATCTAAACAAATTAAATTAAATAAATTAAAAAAGCACTTGCAGGTTATCTTACCTTATAATGCAACAAAGAACATGGACATTATTTTTTCCAGTAGTTTCCAACAGCTAAATGAAAATAAAGTCCAATCAAACAAAAAACATAACTAGGAGAAACTTTCTGTGTGCGTGAGGTCATGTCAGTCATAAGTCAGTGTGATTACAAGAGGTTAAAAACAGGTTATGAAATATCTTTCTAATGTTTGTTTTTCTATCGTCGACGTCAACTTCTCACATTTTCTTTTAATTAACGTCTAAAAATATAAAAAAAAGGATAACCCATAAAAGGCCCGAGGCCCGGCCCTAGGGGCGTAAATGAGTCGGGGCCTGTCGGGCTCTAGTCTAGAGGTTCCTGCTTGGTTTGTTCCCAAATTTGAGAAATGTGGGAACCAATCAGGACCCAGTCTGTAGACCTGTATTTACTACAGCAGAAACAGGAAGCTAAGAGACACAACAGGAAGTGGAACAAACAAAAAATGCCACTTGAGGCCAACAATCAGGAGGTGACTCTCTCTCTGTCTCTCAGGATGGAAGGGGGAGAGTTATTCCAAAGAGTGAAGTCTCAGCAGCAGCTCGACGAGTCCGTCGCCAAACTCTACTTCTACCAGATGCTGAGAGCCGTCCAGGTGAGTGAGACCCTGAGTCAGCGTAACCTGCGCACACACAGGTAGACTGTACGTAACCGTGTGTGTGTGTGTGTGTGTGTTGTGTGTGTGTGTGTGTGTGTGTGTGTGCGTGTGTGTGTGTGTGTGTGTGTGTGTGCGCGCTCAGTACCTCCACAGTAACGGGATTATCCACAGAGACCTGAAACCAGAGAACATCCTGCTGGCCTCACAGGACAACGTCTGTCTCATCAAGGTGCGCACACCTTCACCCTCCTCTTCATCACCATCATCCTCACGGCTGCAGTAACACCTCTATGTGTGTCTCAGGTGACGGACTTTAACCAGTCCAGGATCTTGGAGGAGGCCATGTTGATGAGGACTCTCTGTGGGACTCCTTCTTACCTGGCTCCTGAAGTCTTCACTAACGCCTCCACCACAGGATATGGCCTCGCCGTGGACGCCTGGAGCCTCGGAGTCCTGCTCTTCGTCTGGTAGGCTCGCTCATCCCTCACTCCCGTCTCACCCTCAGTCTCCCTGTTGTGTTAATCTGTCTCTCTCTCTCGCTCTCTCTCTTCCTGTCTCTCTCAGTCTGGGCGGTTATCCTCCCTTTCATGAGAACTTTGGTAATCAGTCCATCACCGAACAGATCATTCGTGGCGAGTTCACCATGGTTCCTTCCAAGTGGAGAAACATCTCTGACCAAGGTAGTCCTGCAGTACTACTGTAATACTGTTGAAGTACTATTGGAATACTGTGGAGAGACACTAGATTCAATATGATCTACAAATGAAAATAAGATTTAAAACAAACTTTGTATTTACTGTTTTTAATAGATGATCGAACGTAACGGAGACAACAACAGTGTGCACTTGGTTTAACAATGTTGAATATCAATGTGATATTTTGTGGTCACAGCTGTGACAGTGGCTCAAATATACACATTGATCCATAAAAAAGAGTGTTGCAGACATCTGTAGATGTATGTACAAACGGGAAGTTTAACTGTGATCAGAACTGTGAAGCTGAAGTTAAAGATCTCTATGGTGTGTTTACAGCGAAGGACATGGTGAGGAAGCTGCTTGTTGTTGATCCCAGTAAGAGGATCACTATAGAGGAGGCTCTGCAGCACCCCTGGTTACAGGTGACTACACTACACCTGAAACACAATAATGCTGTACTACTGCAGTGCAACAGAAAAGTCATGTGGGTGAAGGCCTGTAGGTGGAGGTCAGTAGGCAAGGGCTCGTGAGCGAGGACCAAGGGGTGACGGCGCGTGAGCAAAGGCCTGTAGGTGGAGAGCACGTGGGTGAAGGCCTGTAGGTGAGGGCACGTGGGGGAGGGGACATTGGCGAGTGCATGTAGGTGAAGGCTAGTACCGAGGGCACGTGGACATAGGGCCAGTTGAAGGGTTAACAAAACACAGGCTGACTGTGTGATTGTGTTTAGGATCAAGTGATGTTGGAGAAGGCACAAAGACTCATGTACCCTCCTGCTGATGCTGCTGATGCTCCTCCTGCTGCTGGTCCAGCTCCTGCTCCTCCTGCTGATGCACCTCCTGCTGATGCTCCCCCCCAGCCGGAGGCGGCGTCAGCTTCAGCAGGCTCCCGGAGGAAACGAAGACGAGATGGAGACAAAGAGGAGGGACATCCTGCCAAACGGAGCCAAGCCCCGCCCCGTGCCCCACTGTAAAGGACCAATCAGACTCAGCCATCCTCAGGTCATGTGCCTCAGCTACTTGTTCACTACTGGTACTGTAAATAATATTTTCTAATAAAGTTTTTGTATATTTTCCGCTTTGTCCAGATTTATTTTGTTCAAAGTTTTAAAATATAATTTAAAAATGTAAATGTGAAACCTTTGAAACACCAAAGCAAATAAACATTAATCCTGATTCACTAAAAGTTTAACACGTTCTTTTTTTCTTTTATTAAGACACTTTATTTTTGATAAACTGAACACTGAGTAAAAATTTATTTTTCATCTGTTTAAAATAAAACTTCTAACTATGAAGGCAGCTGAAGGTCACATGACAACTGAACCATCTCAGTCAACAGGGAGTCATGAGAGTGCCAATTTGCTTTTTGGCTCTCTTTTAATGAGTCCTAAACCTTTTTGTGCTGTAACAGGTTCACAGAGTGAAAAAGCCCAAAGTTAGTTCCCATCTCCCACAGAAACTCTGCTCTGAACTGAAAACAGCTCGCTTTGTAGTCCGTCGCTTCCTTTCATCCCTGTGACGCCACAGGGATGAAAGCTAACGCCGCCGAAGCGGCCGCCCGACACGCCTCAGAAACAGCGAAGCTGCAGCACACAGCTCTCCTCTCCCTTCCAAACACTAGCTACCCTCCAGGCAGTCAGTGGACATAAAGTTGTTACTGTGATGTAGAGACAGAGCTCGGTTAAAACTTTTATGGATGAAAGATCCTTTTGTTACAGATTAATAACTCACCGCTCTGAAACTCTTGCTCCAGTCCATGTTGCCGAGCTGGTCGGCAACACGCGCAGCTGAACCCGAAGCTGTTTACCGGCTTCTCGCTGACCCGCCCTACTCTGCTTCTGATTGGCTAGTAGTCCTTAACTAGGAACTGAGCGTGTGCAGCTCCCAACAAAGATCCTTTAGAGACGAGATGTATCACTCCATAGCTAAAACGAAGCCTTCAGCACAGGGTGAAAAGAGGAGCTGCAGCAGAAATATAACCATGTGAACCTGTTCAGGTACGACCTCTGAATAAGATGAGGAAGCTGAAGATGAGCAGAATGTGACCTCTTTAATATCCAGCAGTCATCAAATTGGTTGTAAAAGTGTGCAAGAGGAGAAACTCTGCAGACTCTTCTGTGTTTCTGTCAGCTGAGGTCAGGCATTTACTTTGTACCTGAAAACATATTTAATATTATTATATAACTTGATATAGTTTATCTTTATTTCAATGTTTCAGCACATTTAAACAACGCCTGCGATGAAACTGAGCCGCTTTGGTCACTATCATCGCGTGTTTCATACTGTTTGGTCTCTAGTCAGGTGAATCCTGCCAGGTGTGGTGCAAAGGAAAGAGAGGAGGAAATGTAAAGATATGCTGACAGATGTGCCAGGTTGTTATTCTGAACATTGTCAAATAAAGATAAAACCCAACAATGGGAATCTGTTTCTCAAATGTAAGTCACTTTGGATAAAAGCGCCTGCCAAATGACTAAATGCAAATGTTCTGTACAGAGCATGGAACAGATATTTTATTGACATACTGACCTCCAAACTGAAACTACTAACTACAAACTACTTTCCCCTGAGACGATTATTTGAAATGAAAATCCTTCAGCTCTGACGAGGATGTTTCCAAAATGTTCCTCTTTTATTTGAGACTTTAGTTTGAATGTGGGAAACGTTTTGTGATGCTCTCTCTGCCGTGTTGTTAAATTTATACGACAGGAAGCGGCTGATATCCTGCAGGTGGAAACACGTCATCCACGCTGTTAACTCTCCACGAGAGGTGTTAACACCTCCAGACTCTTCCCTGGGGTACCCAGACCTGACCCAGGTCCGAGTTTTGACATCACCCTCAGGGAGACTTCTCGCCTTTAACGCCTTTTAAATCCTGAGAGAAGGTCTGAAGGACCCGCTCGGCTCACAGGACACAACATGAGATCACAGAGATTCACAGGTCAGCCGTCACTTTAACAGACTTCCAGCTGATCGACCTTAAGCTTCTGACACGATCCACGAGGAGCTCTGAAACCTCAAATATGGTGTCTGTCAGATCCAGCAGCAGGTTAAATAACAAACACTGAACCCCACACAGACCCTCTGTGGAATAATAAGAACACATTTTCTCTGCTTGATAAAAAGTCGCCAACGCTCTGGATATTTCTGAGTATAATTTCCCCCGCTTCCTGATTTTCTTGTGATTATTCCTTTAACGGTTCAACTTTCTCCTCATGTGTTTGATGTTTTCCTCATTTTATTGTGAACCGAATCCTGTCGGTCAGTTTTTACTGGGGATGGGACGAGATCCCGAAGCACAGACGTTTCCAAACCCTGCTCCAAAGCGTGCTTCGAAATGTCAGTGTCACGTGACCGCAGTGAAGCGAGGCTTCGCTGCGTATCACCCCTGTTTCCACAGGAGGCACAGCTGCCGCCTCTACGCTTGATTCACAGTGTTTAGAACAAACCAAACGTCAGCCTCTAACTCATCTGTTCCAAGGACACACGAGCCTCTGATTTACTGGAGTGACGTGCTGTAGTTTACCAAACTTTTCCAGGGCTGGGGATGTCAGTTATGAAAAAAACTACTCAGGCTCAAAACATCACTGCCATTATTATACCCACTGCGTGCTGTCATCATGCAGTGGGTACGTTGTGTTTAATGTGTTGTCACTTCATTATTGTAAAAGTTAGAACGTAATGCTAAATGTGTGGAACCCTCAGCCGACGTTCAAGAACGGGATGTGAGCTGGGACTTCCTTTGGGGTCAGATATCATCCTGTCTGGGAACAAGAACGTCCTGCATTTCATTTGCCGGTTTACAAGAGGAAGGAGTTTGGTGCAGATTAGCCGCCTCACACAGACAGTATTAAACTGTCCCGTGGTGTCTGATCTCGGCGCTCGGCAGCAACACGTTCTCCAGCTGGGAACGTCGCCGTGAGCGATGCAGCGTTTCTGATTGTAAAGTCAGGACACGTCTGGAACGTGAACGCTGTGCATCATAATTATGTGCTGCTCTCAGCGCCGTTACTGTAACAATCAAACTGACCGACTGTACAGGAAACGTTTCAGCTCATAACGTGAAGTAACGCGGCTTTAACGTGAAGCTAGCTCGCTAACTAGCTTAGCGAGGCGAGTCCCGCCGTTCGGCGCCTCCTCTTCAGTGTTTCCAGGAGAGCTCAGACCTTTCTGCTGAGTGAAGAGGTTTCAGGCTGTGAAGGTTCACGTCACTTCACTCTGTTAAGCTGACGGCGTCTCTACGGCCCGATGACGTCATGAACAAAACGATTTTTAAATTCATTGGCAACGAATTTAATAATCGATTTTTGTCGACTACGTGTTGAATCTTGAGGGGCCCAGAGATTCCCTCCTCTACACGGTCCTGGGTTGGTGCTCAGTGCTGCACCATCATGGAGAGAAAACACTGACAGGCGAGAGACCAGAGGAGCTCTGATCCTTTTGTCTACATGACACGTGTTCACTGACACAGACTCCAAAGACAAAGGCCCAATCCCAATCTCCACCCTCACAGACTCACAGACTTTGAGGCTGCCTCGGAAGTCCGTGAGGGCTTAGGTCTGTCCCACTGTCAAATCGCTGCGCGCCGAGGGCTCTCTCGCGGACATTTTGAGCCCTTTTAGACCCTTTTCCGTAAGTCCGCGATTTCTGCAGACTTTGGCTGAGGGAATTGCCCACAGTTCATAGCGGTATGACGTGAAACACGGGGTTACCAGGGGAAGCCCGAAGCGAGACAAATATCACGGCAAATACGCCTATACAGGAGAAGAAGAAGAAAACGGTAAACAAACAAGCATTGACACCAACGCTGATGTTAATATTGTTAGAATTTTTCTGAACTTAAGATGGTGCACAGAACACATGAAGTCAGAGGAATACACCTTATTAGCCTACACACTTTGTTTATTCAACTATTTATTTTAGTTTTTACTTAATGATGTGTGTTTTGACCAACAATAGTGTCGGCCTATTCATGATTATTGACAAATATATTGACATTTACCACTCCTCCACTCTGTAGAGTGGATGTCACTATAAGAGCCTGCAGGACTTCATTAATCAGACAAAAGCATAAAATAAAAAGTGTGCAGCGTTTTTCAGCGTTGTCAAGGCAACGTGATAAAGTGGGAAAGGGCCGTCCCGTTCCTAGTTACAGCATTTTGAGTCCTTGCAGCCTCTTGCACTCAGTCACTTTCCAAGTGACGTCAGTAAAGTCTGTGAGGGTTCAGGGCTTAGGGCTTAGGGGGGTGATTGGGATTGGGCCAAACATGTGTATTTAGAACATTTATTAGAGAAAATGTTTGACATTCACAGGAAGAGCAACTTGCCTCTTCCTGTTTTCAACATTTTCCGTAACAACAAGCAACGTTCAAAGCGTGACAAAGCGGTACGTGACAGGTTTACACACACCGACTCCAACGATCTAATCAGAAAGGAGCGGCGTCGTTAGCCCTGAGCGCCCGGGCTAAAGCCCCGGATCTCTGAAGGATTTTGAAAAAACAAACAGCAAAAGGCCGAAAATTGAACTTCATTCGCTTAACTACCGTTATGTGCTGGCGGAGCGAGAGAGAGAGAGATTATTGTTACTTATTCTCCTGCACATTAGGGAACCTAAGATGATCCAGCTGCAGCTCTGTGTCTGTCCTCTCTGCTCCACCTGAAGCTGTGAGCTGAACTTTATCAGAGGCCTGAAATTAACAGGCTCTGGCTCAGTGATTCTGGAGCTGGCTCATATAGGAGGCGGTCAGTCACTCACAGTCCACATCAGTCGCGGACAAAATGTGGCCAATGTTAAGGGAGGGAAAAAAGTTGCCGGTGCAGCAAAGTGCCTCAATATTACAGACTTTTCTTTTGTGCTGCTGTTACTTCTAGCTGAAGGGTAGGTACATCTAATGTACTCTTAATTTCGCAACATTTTCCATTCATACCTTTTATAACTGAACCAGTCTGTAATCTGCATTTTGCTGCATTAACAGAAATGAGCTCATCCAGGCTGTGCGCGCGCAGTTACGGAGTAAAGCGCTGGTCGGGCGCAGAGCAGATGGAAACATTTAGAAAATCAGGCAAATATCTTTTCAGTTTAAGGCTTTAATGTTCTACTAATACAACTGAACACCAGTGACCGTGTTGGAAAGCAGCCTGAGTCGCTCTTCAACAAGTGAAACACTTTCACTTTCCATTAACGGAGCATTAAAAGCGTCTTTAGTCTCTGCAGAGTAAATGAAGGTTACACACTGTAAGATCTGTGTCAGATGATCACTGCATTGACTGAGAGATATTAAAAGTGTCCTGTTGTTGAACAGAGCATCGCTTTGGACATCAGCCTGTTTCTTTTCTTTAATACACATCGGTTACTATTTGTTTTATAGCGATGTGAGACAGAGAGAGAGAGAGAGAGAGAGAGAGAATATGGATGAGTAAAATAGTCCTGTTGGGTTTTACGCATGACGCACAGCTTCCTCTGTCTGCAGATTTACCTGCTTCATCAACGAGCTGCTCTCGTGTTACTGCCACAATAATTCGTTGTGAAAATCATTTAGATGCTTCAGGAATAATCAGATTGTATTGGCAGCTTGTGCTGCTGCAGAACAAGCGGTTTGGTTGGCTGCGTCTCCATAACAAAAGGCACAGGTACCAAAAGCTGGCTGGGCAGCAAAAGTGTTTATTTAAAAGTGATCTTGTAAAAACCTTCATGGAGATTTAAAAAGGAAAATAATTGTAGAAATTGTAGAAGCTCAATTACATTTAATCAGCTTATTCACTGCATTTGCAGGAATATTTTAATGGGCTACTTAAAAAAATAAACTCATCAAGTTGCCTAGTCTGATGAAGTAGACAGTCCATTTTTACTCTGATAGCCTATCTTGACCTTTCCTCATGTGGACTATGGCTGTGATCACACACAACAACACATCCCCACACTACCATGGACACTTGTGGTGCAACAGGTTGCAGAATCCGTGGTATGGATCCCGTCCACACGATGCAGCACGCAGGTGGACCGCGGATCGATTGCAAAGTTTTATTTATCCTGTTTGACCTCTCAAAATACTCCTTTATTCTGGAAATGTCAGAGAACCCAGTTAGATTGTGAATGTGCAGAACTTTGAACATGAGCAGAAAACCTGCTGAAACACAGGAGCTATTAAAGTCCAGGAGTTTATAACTGAATTAAAATGATTTAATTTATTATTGATGAAGTGAAAAGGTGCCACATGCACATTTAAAGAGGTTACCTCAATCAGTCAGGCCTGTGTGTGTTGATTCAGCAGCGATGATAGGAGAAACATCAGAAAGCTGAGAGCTGCTCTACACTATGCTCTGTTACAATTTTAGATTTTGAATTGTTATATTAAACCTTTATTAAACCAGGAAAAATATTTTTCCTAGAGTGTCCTGGCCAAGGCAGGCAGGAGTACAAATGCACATTTAAGATGGAATAAATGATCAGTTAAGGTCATAAAATATCAAAATGTTTCTAAATATTCCCTTAATTCAGCAACAAGGACGATCAAAAGAGCAATCAGTCGTAACATCTGCCTTCAAGTCATTTAAAAGCAACAGTGAAACAAAAGATACAGCCCCTACAAGCTACCTGAATATTTACATGAATAATTTCCACAATAAATGGATGCAGAAAATAGTGCAAAAAAACACCAGAATGCAGGAAACTAAGTGTGTAACATTTAAAATTTTCTGGGGAGGACACCCAGACCCCGGTTCATACTGTCACATTTTTAATGTTAAATGAGGCTACTTGATTTAGACCCAACATTACAACTTAGCAGACATGACAAAGTTAAAAGTGTTGTTTTGTTGTGCCATATAAGTAAAGTATGTTTACTATTGCTTTAATGCTTGGTGGAGGTTTCAATTATTATGTCAAGATATGAAGTTTTAGGGGCTGGGCTAAGCCCCCAATGTTTCAAGATCCTAACAACGCCCCTGCAGAAAGGTATGTTTTGACTTTTAATGAAGAACTACAGAAAGAGGCATCGCTGGGACGCCTCACGTGTTCTCTTCCTGTTTTCAACAGCTGCCGTATCTCACGACAACCACAGACGCATTCGGCTGACGGCCACCAGTTAACAGGGCCGCTCGTTAAACCGAAACACCGGCTGTTTGTAGCCCACTTTTAGTCAAAAAAGTCAAAAATGATTAAAAGTGGGTTTTGCCTTGGCAGCACGTGAGATGGTTGATATCCCATTATTTTTGCTATTAAGTGTCATTAAGATGTCATGGTCTATCTGTAGCCACGCTTTAGCTCTTATGTGGACAGGCTACGTGTAGCCTGCTTTTAGCCCACCCGGCGAAATAGAGCCAATCAGTGGTCTGATGTCACCGGCTTGGCTGTAGCCTGTTTCAGACCAAACTGGTCACATGTAGCTTTCACCCATG
Source organism: Lepomis macrochirus (assembly GCA_024633595.2). Classification (NCBI taxonomy): domain Eukaryota; kingdom Metazoa; phylum Chordata; class Actinopteri; order Centrarchiformes; family Centrarchidae; genus Lepomis; species Lepomis macrochirus. Next base: position 40,590,533 of record JALXJV020000005.1, on the reverse strand, counting down.
CAGCTGTTGAGGTGCGTGATATCATTTCATCAAATGCAAGTAAACGTTTGAAACATTTAAATTATCTTTATTTTCGCTGTAACGTTCAAATTAACTTTCATTTTAATTTAAAACAAAATGCAATTACTATTTTCAACCGCTAGATGGCAGCTGTAGCCCTACTGAGACAGGACTACTGGCAACGCGAGACTTGAAAGTTAGACATCAGCAGAGCCCTTTAGGGACGGCCAGATCTCGCGATAAAGACATCTGCCATTTTTAAACGAGGGATACGATTTCGGCCTTTCAGCGAGCAGCGGGCAACGAGAGTTTACTGCAAACACTTACTTTGGTCCTGTAAGTATCTGTGTCTTTGTTTGACATGTCTTCATTATTTATCTACATTATATGTTAACGCGTAGAAACCGTGAGATTTCAGCGGGTAACAGTGTAGGAAGGCACGCTGTGGTTAACGTTAGCTTAACCTGCTGCATGCAGGTGTAACTTCACGCTACTCCATGATCCCCACAGGTTTCCTCCTCCTGCACTTAAAAACTCTGAATTCAGAGGGGTGAACATGAAACATGTACAACCTTACCCACACAACACATTTTACTCACTAGATCATTATGATATGAAAATACGAGTTTTGACTAAATATTTATTGCTAATTCTCCAACATACAGGCAGCAATAAATATTCAGAACACTAACACATTCACAGCACATAACTTTCTCAAAAGGATAAAAGCAACTTTCTCTGTTTGGTTGTTCTAATGCAACATGTGTCCTGTTCAAGTATCTGTATATTTTCCATAGAGATAAATGGGTAATAAATACTTTTAAATTAAAAAGAAAAAACCTTATAAATGATTTTATTAACCTTCATTAGGATGATAATTAGAAATATACTGTATGTTTTCATTTAAAATCATTTGATGATAGTGGTCATGTCTTATGGAAAAACAGTGAATATAGTCAAATTATAATGTTTACTTTATATTCATATTCTTACATATTCAACAGTTATGGATCCCATTTACTCGAGAGACTGGGGCCAACTGAGAGACTGGGGCCAACAGAGAGACTGGGGCCAACAGAGAGACTGGGGCCAACTGAGACCCATCTGCTGCTCTTCCTGTATCAAGTAGCAGCGTAGATGAAGATCTAGATTTGGATGTAGCCAACAAATTTATTTTGTCATTATTTATGTTCCACGGACAGCTGCAGGCGGAGAACCAGCCATGGTTCTGTTTAGAACCTCCTCGGCCTGCAGGCTGTGTGGACCGCTAAGACCCAGACAGGAAGAAGCCCGGTCAGCACACGGATGGCCAGGAGAGCGCATCTGCCCAAATGGTCTTTGTTAAATTATGTTAATAAAATTGTTCTTGTTAAAAGTTTAACTTCTTGCGTTTTATTTCGAGAGCAAAATGATGTCAGTGATGTTTAGGAGAAATGTTTTCACTGCTGAATTTGACCCGAGCAGCTGGAGCCAGCCCGCACAGCGCCGCCCTCAACACAGATAAAATCCAAGATTCCCTCCAGACCAACAGATTCACTTGTTTACTACTGGAGCTGGTGGCTAATAACGGATTCTGTAAAACAACGTGCAGGAACACCACGTGTTTCAATAATTAATTGATCTAAATGATTATTTTCAGCAGATGGATTTAATTCTCTGCAGCACCTAATAATTTACAAATGAAGCTCTGGTTGTATTGATGATGATCTAAAGAGCCTAACCAATAGGAACGCAGGCCACACAAAGGTAAGCACTGCCACCTGGTGGCAAACACGGAAATCAGAAACTCCACTGTAAGAAATGACTGTTAGAATTAACTTTACATTGTATTTTCTACACTGTAAAAAGAAATTAATTTAAAAAAACTCTTAAAATACAACTTTCTGCCAAAAATCATACAAAATACAGGAAAACAGTCAAAATGACCATAACGTCAAATGTGATTTCCAGGAGAAGGAGCTGAGAAGCAGTTGGTGTGGCCCAAAGATGGTTTTGCAGAGTGTTTTGGTGGGTAAAGTGTGGAAAGCTCCCAGCTGACGGACACAAAGCAGTGATAAAGTAGTATTTAATAAATTCCTTGCAGTAAAATGAAATTGTGACGTTATTAGAACGACATGCTCAGTGTGACTGATGTTCACAATAACTCCCTCAGCTTTCTCTCTGTCTGCTCAGGCTCAGCTCTGCACCAGCTCTGCTCCGCTCTGGAGCAGAAGGTCGGCGGTTCGATCCCCGGCTGGGACAAAGATGAAGACGAGCTTTGGGGTTGGAGAGCAGGTTCACGAGTGCAGAGCAGAGGCCTGGACCACGTAGCAGGATGTGAGCTTATCCAGGTGTAACTTCGGGGTTAACCCTGTGTTTTTAGCACCACAAAGGTGGTTCACTTCTTACCGGGTAGATCTCCATGGTAACTTATGCTGAACGGCTAACGGCTGCTCCGAGCAGGTTCTGTTCCAGAAAAGAGATTAACTCTGTGAAAACGCCGCCTACTGACCAATCAGCTCTCTGGAAAATGACATCACCATCTGTAGGAAATCCCACAGGCTGTTTTAACCAATAGGCTGCTTTCTGTTTGCAGCGGTGATGTGGAGAAACTCTTGACTATGGCGATCCTACAGAGACTGATTCAAAGCCTCAGGCTAATGTTGCCTACAGGTTTTTACAGTACAGCAGGATCAGCCTACTTACTGCCTTTAAATGTCTTTAAGATTTTTTATTTGCTCCCAGTCCGTTTCACACAGCCTGACGCAGCCCTTAAATAAATAATAATATGAATAAATTTTAATATGAACGTAGTCTGTCTATTTAGGTTAGTAAAGCTTTCTAAGGCCGACTACAGAGACTGTAGTCATGTTCCTACAGAGACGGTGAGTTTTCAGCAGCCTAAATGTTCAGATTCAGTCTTTCAAACATTATTTGAGCTCATTTTATGGCATGAAGGGATTTTTCCGTTTCACTGCTTTATGAAGTTAATTTAGAAAAATGTTTGGACACTTTTGAGTGTGTTAAATAAATTAATCTGATTTTTGAAGTGGCGACAAGTTTTTTTTAAAGTGAGGGAGAACGGCCGAAGTCTTTTTTAATGTGAAACGCCGACACACAGCCGAGCTGAAAGAATAAGGCTGATATTTTCT
>JALXJV020000005.1:40544963-40586902 GCA_024633595.2 Lepomis macrochirus | reverse complement strand
CCTGACTGCCTGTCTCACTGCCTGTCTGTCTGTCAGGAGGGGCAGCCGAGGTCGATGGAGGACTACAGTAACAACGGGACGTTTGTGGGCGGGAACCTGATCGGTAGGGACCAGAAGCTTCCTCTGGTCAACAACGCCGTGCTAGCTCTGTCTGAGCCGAGAAACAAGGTGAGAGAACAAGCGAGCAGCAGAAACACCTGCACAGGTAGCGGGTCCACCCTGGTCTCATCCTGTCTGTCTCTCTCGCAGTTTTAGATCTTTATTGACCTCATGACTGAGCTGACCAGTCGAGGCTTACCCAAAGAGCTTGGGACAAATACCTTCTGACACTGACGCATCGACGCGTGAGTGACACCGTTACATACTGCTGTGATGTCACTTCCTGGTTCCTGAAGGGCGTGTGTGGCCGCGTGTGTGTGCGTGTGTTTCAGAGGAGTGTGTGGGGAGGTCAGACTGGCGTTGGCCGCTAACACCTGCAGGAAGTTCGCTGTGAAAATAATAAATAAGAAGAACTTTCAGTCTGAAGGGTGAGTCATCTGCTCTCTGATTGGCTGAGAGCTCTCCTTCTCTCGTCCTTCCTCCTTCCCTCGCTTCCTTCTTTCCTTGCCGTGGCGGAGGTAGCAGAAGCTAGAAGGTAAAACTGAGTCGGACTACAAACATGGCGTCTGAACATGTGGTTCAGGGTTATCGGACTCACTGATGGTCCTCGGGTGGGTGATGGTGATCATGTGATCTGTTTGTTTTCGTCCAATCGCATGAGCGGCGCGACGGAACGCGAAGACAGAGATCGAGATTCTGCAGAGGGTCGACCATGTAAGTCTGAAACCACAGAAGAAGAAACAAGTTTACAGACTTCATGATCCATGGCTGTGTCCGAAATCCCCCTCTACTCACTATATAGTGAGCTCGCCATTCTGTAGCGCCGTCCGAATGTCTAGTGATGATTCGTCCACTCAATGTATCCCAGAATGCATTTTGAAAAGTAGTGTACAACCGATGGTCGCTAACCAAGCCGTGTTTACTATCATGATAGAAAAAAAATGACAATCTGACGGCAGTTACGTAATTAATGGCGCCGAATTAACGATCGATGTAGTGTCCGAAAAGTGTTTTAATAATTCGAAGTGAGCTCCCTATATAGTGCTCTACATTCAACTCCTCTCCTTGTCTCCTCTTCCCTCTTCCCCTTTGTTTCCTCTCCTCTCCTTGTCTCCTCAACTCCTCCACTTTGTTTCCTCAACTCATTCCTTTTCTCATCTCCTTGTCTCCCCTCTCCTTGTCTCCTCTTCCCTCCTCCACTTTGTTTCCTCTCATCTCCTTGTCTCCCCTCTCCTTGTCTCCTCTTCCCTCCTCCACTTTGTTTCCTCTCATCTCCTTGTCTCCCCTCTTTGTCTCCTCTTCCTCCTCCACGTTGTTTCCTCTCATCTCCTTGTCTCCTCTCTTTTGTCTCCTCTTCCCTCCTCCACTTTGTTTCTCTCATCTCCTTGTCTCCTCTCTCCTTGTCTCCTCTCCTGCAGCCTTGCCTGATAAAGACGGAGGACTTCTATCAGACGGAGGACAGTTACTACATCGTGTTGGAGCTGTAAGTTAAACTCATGTTGTTGCTTCAGTGCTCTTAACTTCCTGTCTGCACAGGAAGTGGAATGTCGTGTAGTCTGTATAAAATAAGTCGGCATAGCTGCCGTGATGTCCCCTTTGGTTGGTGGACTACACTTTGAAGCCTCCAGTTTGAGATTTTGGCCGTCACCATTTTACATTTTGGAACCACATATGACCATATTTTGGTGAAAGGGCTGAGCTAGCTAGCTTGCTTAGCAAGTTGCATCATCTGTAATTCATGGTAAGTGATTTTAGCTGTGATGCTAATTTTGGTTAGCGACAAACAGGCTTAAAACAAAATTTTCTGATTGACAGGTCATCGGGATAGAGACCTGTCAGTCAGCTTGTAGCCCGCCCTAAAGCCCCCTGCTTCCTGGTCTCTGTTCCTCTAAATGGGACCATAATTTACTAAATGAACATCATGCTGTGTTGAAGAAGACTTGAAACTAGCGACTGAGACCATAAACTCATCAGGAAAGTGTTTACTGGGGGAATTATTCAGCTGAGAAGGAGAAACATTTTCTTTCTGCAGCCGGTGGAGTCGCCCCCTGCTGGCTGCTGGAGAGGACGCAGGGTTTAAGGCTCTAGAGTAGAGCCCTGCACGACCTCATCTAGGCCCTAGCCCGACCATTATCCGACAGCTCATCAAAATTATGAGCCGAGCCTGTTTTTTTTAAAATTATTATATACAGCCACAGCCTGCCATATTTGCAGCCATTAAAATATGTCAGTTTTGTTAGTTATGCTTCTTGAGAGAGAGACTCCGTCCGCGTGTCTTTATTCCCCTGCAGCAAAGTCGCAAACATCAGCCCAAGGATCGAGTGCGTGATGTCACCATCACAGGAAGCGCTTCTGCCGGCTGCACATACAGGTCCGTGTGTGGCGGTGGTGTCACTTACTGATCCATCAGAAATGCTTGGGAAAATGTAGCGTGTGTGGAAGCTACCGCTACTTCGGTCAATAAAAGAGCTTCGTTACTGAAAAGCTATTTGATTCAGAAAACAGCGGCAGCTGCCACCAAGCTACTGAGAAATGTAGTTAAACTAGTAGCGGTGCTACTTGTAGCGGCAGCTGCTGCCCAACACTGGACAAATGTTTGGAGGACCAAGCAGCCGAGCCGACAGCGAGTAAAACATGTTTGATCAATTTAGCCTCTTAAATCAGCGCTTTACTTTTTACAATACTTTACTTAGCTACAATAAAATCCATATATATATATAGGCTATATATACACTGTGAGGCAGGCAGGCTGCTCGCAACAGCTGCATAAATGAAATGAGCAATAATCTAAACAAATTAAATTAAATAAATTAAAAAGCACTTGCAGGTTATCTTACCTTATAATGCAACAAAGAACATGGACATTATTTTTTCCAGTAGTTTCCAACAGCTAAATGAAAATAAAGTCCAATCAAACAAAAAACATAACTAGGAGAAACTTTCTGTGTGCGTGAGGTCATGTCAGTCATAAGTCAGTGTGATTACAAGAGGTTAAAAACAGGTTATGAAATATCTTTCTAATGTTTGTTTTTCTATCGTCGACGTCAACTTCTCACATTTTCTTTTAATTAACGTCTAAAAATATAAAAAGAATAATCCATAAAAGGCCCGAAGCCCGGCCCTAGGGGCGTAAATGAGTCGGGGCCCGTCGGGCTCTAGTCTAGAGGTTCCTGCTTGGTTTGTTCCCAACTTTGAGAAATGTGGGAACCAATCAGGACCCAGTCTGTAGACCTGTATTTACTACAGCAGAAACAGGAAGCTAAGAGACACAACAGGAAGTGGAACAAACAAAAAATGCCACTTGAGGCCAACAATCAGGAGGTGACTCTCTCTCTGTGTCTCAGGATGGAAGGGGAGAGTTATTCCAAAGAGTGAAGTCTCAGCAGCAGCTCGACGAGTCCGTCAGCCAAACTCTACTTCTACCAGATGCTGAGAGCCGTCCAGGTGAGTGAGACCCTGAGTCAGCTGTAACCTCGCACACACGGTAGACTAGGTAGACGTGTGTCGTGTGTATTGTGTGTGTTATTGTGTGTGTGTGTGTATTGTGTGTGTGTTATTGTTGTGTATGTGGCTCAGTACCTCCACAGTAACGGGATTATCCACAGAGACCTGAAACCAGAGAACATCCTGCTGGCCTCACAGGACAACGTCTGTCTCATCAAGGTGCGCACACCTTCACCCTCCTCTTCATCACCATCATCCTCACAGCTGCAGTAACACCTCTATGTGTGTCTCAGGTGACGGACTTTAACCAGTCCAGGATCTTGGAGGAGGCCATGTTGATGAGGACTCTCTGTGGGACTCCTTCTTACCTGGCTCCTGAAGTCTTCACTAGCGCCTCCACCACAGGATATGGCCTCGCCGTGGGCGCCTGGAGCCTCGGAGTCCTGCTCTTCGTCTGGTAGGCTCGCTCATCCCTCACCCCGTCTCACCCTCAGTCTCCCTGTTGTGTTAATCTGTCACTCTCTCTCGCTCTCTCTCTTCCTGTCTCTCTCAGTCTGGGCGGTTATCCTCCCTTTCATGAGAACTTTGGTAATCAGTCCATCACCGAACAGATCATTCAGTGGCGAAGTTCACCATGGTTCCTTCCAAGTGGAGAAACATCTCTGACCAAGGTAGTCCTGCAGTACTACTGTAATACTGTTGAAGTACTATTGGAATACTGTGGAGAGACACTAGATTCAATATGATCTACAAATGAAAATAAGATTTAAAACAAACTTTGTATTTACTGTTTTAATAGATGATCGAGCGTAACGGAGACAACAACAGTGTGCACTTGGTTTAACAATGTTGAATATCAATGTGATATTTTGTGGTCACAGCTGTGACAGTGGCTCAAATATACACATTGATCCATAAAAAGTGTTGCAGACATCTGTAGATGTATGTACAAGCGGGAAGTTTAACTGTGATCAGAACTGTGAAGCTGAAGTTAAAGATCTCTATGGTGTGTTTACAGCGAAGGACATGGTGAGGAAGCTGCTTGTTGTTGATCCCAGTAAGAGGATCACTATAGAGGAGGCTCTGCAGCACCCTGGTTACAGGTGACTACACTACACCTGAAACACAATAATGCTGTACTACTGCAGTGCCAAATACAGCAACAGAGTCATGTGGGTGAAGGCCTGTAGGTGGAGGTCAGTAGGCAAGGGCTCGTGGCGAGGACCAAGTGGATGAAGGCCATTGAGCAAAGGCCTGTAGGTGGAGGACACGTGGGTGAAGGCCTGTAGGTGAGGGGCACGTGGGGAGGGGACATTGGCGAGTGCATGTAGGTGAAGGCTAGTACCGAGGGCACGTGGACATAGGGCCAGTTGAAGGGTTAACAAAACACAGGCTGACTGTGTGATTGTGTTTAGGATCAAGTGATGTTGGAGAGGCACAAAGACTCATGTACCCCTCCTGCTGATGCTGCTGATGCTCCTCCTGCTGCTGGTCCAGCTCCTGCTCCTCCTGCTGATGCACCTCCTGCTGATGCTCCCCCCCAGCCGAGGCGGCGTCCAGCTTCAGCAGGCTCCCGGAGGAAACGAAGACGAGATGGAGACAAGAGGAGGACATCCTGCCAAACGGAGCCAAGCCCGCCCGTGCCTCACTGTAAAGGACCAATCAGACTCAGCCATCCTCAGGTCATGTGCCTCAGCTACTTGTTCACTACTGGTACTGTAAATAATATTTTCTAATAAAGTTTTGTATATTTTTCCGCTTTGTCCAGATTTATTTTTGTTCAAAGTTTTAAAATATAATTTAAAAATGTAAATGTGAAACCTTTGAAACACCAAAGCAAATAAACATTAATCCTGATTCACTAAAAGTTTAACACGTTCTTTTTTTCTTTTATTAAGACACTTTATTTTTGATAAACTGAACACTGAGTAAAATTTATTTTTCATCTGTTTAAAATAAAACTTCTAACTATGAAGGCAGCTGAAGGTCACATGACAACTGAACCATCTCCGAGCTCAATCACGGGAGTCATGAGAGTGCCAATTTGGCTTTTGGCTCTCTTTATTGAGTCCTAAACCTTTTCTGTGCTGTAACAGGTTCGCAGAGTGAAAAAGCCCAAAGTTAGTTCCCATCTCCCACAGAAACTCTGCTCTGAACTGAAAACAGCTCATTTGTAGTCCAGCCGCTTCCCTTTCATCCCTGTGACGCCACAGGGATGAAGCTAACGCCGCCGAGCTGCCGCTCGACGACCCTCAGAAACAGCGAGCTGCAGCACACAGCTCTCCTCTCCCTTCCAAACACTAGCTACCCTCCAGGCAGTCAGTGGACATAAAAGTTGTTACTGTGATGTAGAGACAGAGCTCGGTTAAAACTTTATGGATGAAAGATCCTTTGTTACAGATTAATAACTCACCGCTCTGAAACTCTTGCTCCAGTCCATGTTGCCGAGCTGGTCGACAACCGCTGCAGCTGAACCGAAGCTGTTTACCGGCTTCTCGCTGACCCGCCCTACTCTGCTTCTGATTGGCTAGTAGTCCTTAACTAGGAACTGAGCGTGTGCAGCTCCCAACAAAGATCATTTAGAGACGAGATGTATCACTCCATAGCTAAAAGCGAAGCCTTCAGCACAGGGTGAAAGAGAGCTGCAGCAATGGCAGTCTGACAGAAATATAACCATGTGAACCTGTTCAGGTACGACCTCTGAATAAGATGAGGAAGCTGAAGATGAGCAGAATGTGACCTCTTTAATATCCAGCAGTCATCAAATTGGTTGTAAAAGTGTGCAAGAGGAGAAACTCTGCAGACTCTTCTGTGTTTCTGTCAGCTGAGGTCAGGCATTTACTTTGTACCTGAAAACATATTTAATATTATTATATAACTTGATATAGTTTATCTTTATTTCAATGTTTCAGCACATTTAAACAACGCTGCGATGAAACTGAGCGTTTTGGTCACTATCATCGTGTTTCATACTGTTTGGTCTCTAGTCAGGTGAATCCTGCCAGGTGTGGTGCAAAGGAAAGAGAGGAGGAAATGTAAAGATATGCTGACAGATGTGCCAGGTTGTTATTCTGAACATTGTCAAATAAAGATAAAACCCAACAATGGGAATCTGTTTCTCAAATGTAAGTCACTTTGGATAAAAGCGTCTGCCAAATGACTAAATGCAAATGTTCTGTACAGAGCATGGAACAGATATTTTATTGACATACTGACCTCCAAACTGAAACTACTAACTACAAACTACTTTCCCCTGAGACGATTATTTGAAATGAAAATCCTTCAGCTCTGACGAGGATGTTTCCAAAATGTTCCTCTTTTATTTGAGACTTTAGTTTGAATGTGGGAAACGTTTTGTGATGCTCTCTCTGCCGTGTTGTTAAATTTATACGACAGGAAGCGGCTGATATCCTGCAGGTGGAAACACGTCATCCACGCTGTTAACTCTCCGCGAGGAGGTGTTAACACCTCCAGACTCTTCCTGGGGTACCCAGACCTGACCCAGGTCCGAAGTTTTGACATCACCCTCAGGGAGACTTCTCGCCTTTAACGCCTTTAAATCCTGAGAGAAGGTCTGAAGGACCCGGCTCGGCTCACAGGACACAACATGAGATCACAGAGATTCACAGGTCAGCCGTCACTTTAACAGACTTCCAGCTGATCGACCTTAAGCTTCTGACACGATCCACGAGGAGCTCTTGAAACCTCAAATATGGTGTCTGTCAGATCCAGCAGCAGGTTAAATAACAAACACTGAACCCACACAGACCCTCTGTGGAATAATAAGAACACATTTTCTCTGCTTGATAAAAAGTACGCCAACGCTCTGGATATTTCTGAGTATAATTTCCCGCTTCCTGATTTTCTTGTGATTATTCCTTTAGCGGTTGAACTTTGTCCTCATGTGTTTGATGTTTTCCTCATTTTATTGTGAACCGAATCCTGTCAGTCAGTTTTTACTGGGGATGGGACGAGATCCCGAAGCGCAGACGTTTCCAAACCCTGCTCCAAAGCGTGCTTCGAAACGTCAGTGTCGCATTGATCGCCAGTGAAGCGAGGCTCAGCTGCGTATCACCCTGTTTCCACAGGAGGCACAGCTGCCGCCTCTACAGCTGATTCACAGTGTTTAGAACAAACCAAACATCAGCCTCTAACTCATCTGTTCCAAGGACACACGAGCCTCTGATTTACTGGAGTGGCGTGCTGTAGTTTATCTGCACCTGTATGCCAAAAAAATACTTTTCCAGCAACAAAGGTTCCATGTGACCAAACTTTTTCCAGGGCTGGGGATGTCAGTTATGAAAAAAACTACTCAGGCTCAAAACATCACTGCCATTATTATACCCACTGCGTGCTGTCATCATGCAGTGGGTATGTTGTGTTAATGTGTTGTCACTTCATTATTGTAAAAGTTAGAACGTAATGCTAAATGTGTGGAACCCTCAGCCGACGTTCAAGAACGGGATGTGAGCTGGGACTTCCTTTGGGGTCAGATATCATCCTGTCTGGGAACAAGTACGCCAAAGTGGCTCTCCGGGTTTCTGAATGTGGGAACAGTCTTCAACATACAGGACGCAGACTGTGACACCATCAGAGACTCAGACGACAGCAGAGCAGAAGGACTTTCCAGGCTGCAGTCAAAGGACCATGTTGCAGCACTTGGTGAGTGTAAGAGTGCAGAGAAGCTTGTGAACACAGCTTTGACCAGACATCGTTGTTTCTTCTTATAGCTGATGAAGCTGGGGGCGTCCGGCGTGGAAGATGATGAATCGATTAACAAATGTCTTAAAATCGATTATTCAAATGTTAATTGATAACGTTTTGATAACGATAAGGCCGAGCGAGAGAGAGAGAGAGAGAGAGCGGCAGAACGTGGCGGTGAAATATGTCAAGTTTCAGCCTGGTACTAAACGTGCAGCGTCAGGCTGTTAGTGCGAGCTAACATCTCCCTGTACAGGGACCTGCTCTCTGCCCCCCCCTCCCCCAGAACTCACAGAGACCCAAACGCTTCCTGTCAGGACACAAAGATCTACTAAAACCCAGCTCTTTTCCCAGGGGTTCAGTCCTGAAGGACTTTGTGTTGTTCTGTCACCGTAAAGCGTCTTTGGTCCTGTGAAGGAGCTAAAACGATTTATTTACGTAAAGTTAGCTAAATTAGTAACAAAGTAATATTAATCATCAGTAGGGCTCCAACTAACGACTTTTCAGATGGTCGATTAATCGATTGGTGAAACGAATAATCGACTATTCGGATTATGAATCTCAAAATGACGCCTCTCATTCAGCCTTTGAATCAAACCTGAGATTGTTTCAGCCAGGTGCTAATTAAGAGTCAGGACAATAAAATAAATCCTGCTCTCAAAAACGTTTCTGCTGCAGCAACAGAAAGTTCCTCTGAAATCAGCTGATCTGCTGTTTAGTGACTGTAACACTGCGACACCCCGAGACAGACTGACCCTGTGAACAAAGACAGGAAGAACGTCCTGCATTTCATTTGCCGAGTTTACAAGAGGGGATCAATAACAACGATTTTGTAGTCGACAGAGTTTCACAACAAATATAGTTTCCCCAAACTCAACAACTCACAAAACTCTGTGATGTTTTTAAAGGAGTTTGGTGCAGATTAGCCGCCTCGATGACGTCATGAACAAAACGATTTTTAAATTCATTGGCAACGAATTTAATAATCGATTTTTCGTCGACTACGTGTTGAATCTTGAGGGGCCCAGAGATTCCCTCCTCTACACGGTCCTGGGTTGGTGCTCAGTGCTGCACCATCATGGAGAGAAAACACTGACAGGCGAGAGACCAGAGGAGCTCTGATTCTTTGTCTACATGACACGTGTTCACTGACACAGACTCCAAAGACAAACACGTGTATTTAGAACATTTATTAGAGAAAATGTTTGACATTCACAGGAAGAGCAACTTGGCTCTTCCTGTTTTCAACATTTTCCGTAACAACAAGCAACGTTCAAAGCGTGACAAAGCGGTACGTGACAGGTTTACACACACACGACTCCAACGACGAATCAGAAAGGGGCGGCGTCGTTAGCCCTGAGCGTCCGGGCTAAAGCCCCGGATCTCTGAAGGATTTTGAAAAACAAACAGCAAAAGGCCGAAAATTGAACTTCATTCGCTTAACTACCGTTATGTGCGCGGGAGCGAGCGAGAGAGAGAGAGATTATTGTTACTTATTCTCCTGCACATTAGGGAACCTAAGATGATCCAGCTGTAGCTCTGTCTGTCCGTCCTCTGCTCCACCTGAAGCTGTGAGCTGAACTTTATCAGAGGCCTGAAATTAACACGGCTCTGGCTCAGGCGATTCTGGAGCTGGCTCATATAGGAGGCGGTCAGTCACTCACAGTCCACATCAGTCGCGGACAAAATGTGGCCAATGTTAAGGGAGGGAAAAAAAGTTGCCGGTGCAGCAAAGTGCCTCAATATTACAGACTTTTCTTTTGTGCTGCTGTTACTTCTAGCTGAAGGGTGGGTACATCTAATGTACTCTTAATTTCGCAACATTTTCCATTCATACCTTTTATAACTGAACCAGTCTGTAATCTGCATTTTGCTGCATTAACAGAAATGAGCTCATCCAGGCTGTGCGCGCGCAGTTACGCAGTAAAGCGCTGGTCAGTCAGAGCTGGCAGATGGAAACATTTAGAAAATCAGGCAAATATCTTTTCAGTTTAAGGCTTTAATGTTCTACTAATACAGCTGAAACCCAGTGAGCCACCATGGACCTGTGACCGTGTTGGAAAGCAGCCTGAGTCGCTCTTTAACAAGTGAAAACTTCACTTTCACTTTCCATTAACGGCGCATTAAAAGCGTCTTTAGTCTCTGCAGAGTAAATGAAGGCTGCACACTGTAAGATCTGTGTCAGATGATCACTGCATTGACTGAGAGATATTAAAAGTGTCCTGTTGTTGAACAGAGCATCGCTTTGGACATCAGCCTGTTTCTTTTCTTTAATACACATCGGTTACTATTTGTTTTATAGCGATGTGAGAGAGAGAGAGAGAGAGAGAGAGAGAGAATATGGATGAGTAAAATAGTCCTGTTGGGTTTTACGCATGACGCACAGCTTCCTCTGTCTGCAGATTTACCTGCTTCATCAACGAGCTGCTCTCGTGTTACTGCCACAATAATTCGTTGTGAAAATCATTTAGATGCTTCAGGAATAATCAGATTGTATTGGCAGCTTGTGCTGCTGCAGAACAAGCGGTTTGGTTGGCTGCGTCTCCATAACAAAAGGCACAGGTACCAAAAGCTGGCTGGGCAGCAAAAGTGTTTATTTAAAAGTGATCTTGTAAAAACCTTCATGGAGATTTAAAAAGGAAAATAATTGTAGAAATTGTAGAAGCTCAATTACAGATAATCAGCTTATTCACTGCATTTGCAGGAATATTTTAATGGGCTACTTAAAAAAATAAACTCATCAAGTTGCCTAGTCTGATGAAGTAGACAGTCCATTTTTACTCTGATAGCCTATCTTGACCTTTCCTCATGTGGACTATGGCTGTGATCACACACAACAACACATCCCCACACTACCATGGACACTTGTGGTGCAACAGGTTGCAGAATCCGTGGTATGGATCCCGGTCCACACGGTGCAGCACGCAGGTGGACCGCGGATCGATTGCAAAGTTTTATTTATCCTGTTTGACCTCTCAAAATACTCCTTTATTCTGGAAATGTCAGAGAACCCAGTTAGATTGTGAATGTGCAGAACTTTGAACATGAACAGAAAACCTGCTGAAACACAGGAGCTATTAAAGTCCAGGAGTTTATAACTGAATTAAAATGATTTAATTTATTATTGATGAAGTGAAAAGGTGCCACATGCACATTTAAAGAGGTTACCTCAATCAGTCAGGCCTGTGTGTGTTGATTCAGCAGTGATGATAGGAGAAACATATCAGAAAGCTGAGAGCTGCTCTACACTGTTCTGTTACAATTTTAGATTTTGAATTGTTATATTAAACCTTTATTAAACCAGGAAAAATATTTTTCCTAGAGTGTCCTGGCCAAGGCAGGCAGGAGTACAAATGCACATTTAAGATGGAATAAATGATCAGTTAAGGTCATAAAATATCAAAATGTTTCTAAATATTCCCCTTAATTCAGCAACAAGGACGATCAAAAGAGCAATCAGTCGTAACATCTGCCTTCAAGTCATTTAAAAGCAACAGTGAAACAAAGATACAGCCCCCTACAAGCTACCTGAATATTTACATGAATAATTTCCACAATAAATGGATGCAGAAAATAGTGCAAAAAAACACCAGAATGCAGGAAACTAAGTGTGTAACATTTAAAATTTTCTGGGGGAGGACACCCAGACCCCCCGGTTCATACTGTCACATTTTTAATGTTAAATGAGGCTACTTGATTTAGACCCAACATTACAACTTAGCAGACATGACAAAGTTAAAAGTGTTGTTTTGTTGTGCCATATAAGTAAAGTATGTTTACTATTGCTTTAATGCTTGGTGGAGGTTTCAATTATTATGTCAAGATATGAAGTTTTAGGGGCTGGGCTAAGCCCCCAATGTTTCAAGATCCTAACAACGCCCTGCAGAAAGGTATGTTTTGACTTTTTAATGAAGAACTACAGAAAGAGGCATCGTGGGGGCCTTACGTGTTCTCTTCCTGTTTTCAACAGCTGCCGTATCTACGACAACCACAGAGCGCATTCGGCTGGCGGCCACCAGTTAACAGGGCCGCTCGTTAAAGCCGAAACACCGGCTGTTTGTAGCCCACTTTTAGTCAAAAAAGTCAAAAATGATTAAAAGTGGGTTTTGCCTTGGCAGCACGTGAGATGGTTGATATCCCATTATTTTTTGCTATTAAGTGTCATTAAGATGTCATGGGTCTATCTGTAGCCACGCTTTAGCTCTTATGTGGACAGGCTACGTGTAGCCTGCTTTTAGCCCACCGGCGAAATAGAGCCAATCAGTGGTCTGATGTCACCGGCTTGGCTGTAGCCTGTTTCAGACCAAACTGGTCACATGTGGCTTTCACCCATGCAGCTGTTGAGGTGCGTGATATCATTTCATCAAATGCAAGTAAGCGTTTGAAACATTTAAATTATCTTTATTTTCGCTGTAACGTTCAAATTAACTTTCATTTTAATTTAAAACAAAATGCAATTACTATTTTCAACCGCTAGATGGCAGCTGTAGCCCTACTGAGACAGGACTACTGGCAACGCGAGACTTGAAAGTTAGACATCAGCAGAGCCCTTTAGGGACGGCCAGATCTCGCGATAAAGACATCTGCCATTTTTAAACGAGGGATACGATTTCTGCCTTTCAGCGAGCAGCGGGCGAGAGTTTACTGCAAACACTTACTTTGGTCCTGTAAGTATCTGTGTCTTTGTTTGACATGTCTTCATTATTTATCTACATTATATGTTAACGTGTAGAAACCGTGAGATTTCAGCGGGTAACAGTGTAGGAAGGCACGTTGTGGTTAACGTTAGCTTAACCTGCTGCATGCAGGTGTAACTTCACGTTACTCCATGATCCCCACAGGTTTCCTCCTCCTGCACTTAAAAACTCTGAATTCAGAGGGGTGAACATGAAACATGTACAACCTTACCCACACACACATTTTACTCACTAGATCATTATGATATGAAAATACGAGTTTTTGACTAAATATTTATTGCTAATTCTCCAACATACAGGCAGCAATAAATATTCAGAACACTAACACATTCACAGCACATAACTTTCTCAAAAGGATAAAAGCAACTTTCTCTGTTTGGTTGTTCTAATGCAACATGTGTCCTGTTCAAGTATCTGTATATTTTCCATAGAGATAAATGGGTCAGTAATAAATACTTTTAAATTAAAAAGAAAAAACCTTATAAATGATTTTATTAACCTTCATTAGGATGATAATTAGAAATATACTGTATGTTTTCATTTAAAATCATTTGATGATAGTGGTCATGTCTTATGGAAAAACAGTGAATATAGTCAAATTATAATGTTTACTTTATATTCATATTCTTACATATTCAACAGTTATGGATCCCATTTACTCGAGAGACTGGGGCCAACTGAGAGACTAGGGCCAACAGAGAGACTGGGGCCAACAGAGAGACTGGGGCCAACTGAGACCCATCTGCTGCTCTTCCTGTATCAAGTAGCAGCGTAGATGAAGATCTAGATTTGGATGTAGCCAACAAATTTATTTTGTCATTATTTATGTTCCACGGACAGCTGCAGGCGGAGAACCAGCCATGGTTCTGTTTAGAACCTCCTCGGCCTGCAGGCTGTGTGGACCGCTAAGACCCAGACAGGAAGAAGCCCGGTCAGCACACGGATGGCCAGGAGAGCGCATCTGCCCAAATGGTCTTTGTTAAATTATGTTAATAAAATTGTTCTTGTTAAAAGTTTAACTTCTTGCGTTTTATTTCGAGAGCAAAATGATGTCAGTGATGTTTAGGAGAAATGTTTTCACTGCTGAATTTGACCCGGAGCAGCTGGAGCGCCGCTCCGGCACAGCGCCGCCCCTCAACACAGATAAAATCCAAGATTCCCTCCAGACCAACAGATTCACTTGTTTACTACTGGAGCTGGTGGCTAATAACGGATTCTGTAAAACAACGTGCAGGAACACCACGTGTTTCAATAATTAATTGATCTAAATGATTATTTTCAGCAGATGGATTTAATTCTCTGCAGCACCTAATAATTTACAAATGAAGCTCTGGTTGTATTGATGATGATCTAAAGAGCCTAACCAATAGGAACGCAGGCCACACAAAGGTAAGCACTGCCACCTGGTGGCAAACACGGAAATCAGAAACTCCACTTTAAGAAATGACTGTTAGAATTAACTTTACATTGTATTTTCTACACTGTAAAAGAAATTAATTTAAAAAACTCTTAAAATACAACTTTCGGCCAAAATCATACAAAATACAGGAAAACAGTCAAAATGACCATAGCGTCAAATGTGATTTCCAGGAGAAGGAGCTGAGAAGCAGTTGGTGTGGCCCAAAGATGGTTTTGCAGAGTGTTTTGGTGGGTAAAGTGTGGAAAGCTCCCAGCTGGCGGACACAAAGCAGTGATAAAGTAGTATTTAATAAATTCCTTGCAGTAAAATGAAATTGTGGCGTTATTAGAGCGACATGCTCAGTGTGACTGATGTTCACAATAACTCCCTCAGCTTTCTCTCTGTCTGCTCAGGCTCAGCTCTGCACCAGCTCTGCTCGCTCTGGAGCAGAAGGTCGGCGATTCGATCCCGGCTGGGACAAAGATGAAGACGAGCTTTGGGGTTGGAGAGCAGGTTCACGAGTGCAGAGCAGAGGCCTGGACCACGTAGCAGGATGTGAGCTTATCCAGGTGTAACTCGGGGTTAACCCTGTGTTTTAGCACCACAAAGGTGGTTCACTTCTTACGGGTAGATCTCCATGGTAACTTATGCTGAGCGGCTAACGGCTGCTCGAGCAGGTTCTGTTCCAGAAAAGAGATTAACTCTGTGAAAACGCCGCCTACTGACCAATCAGCTCTCTGGAAAATGACATCACCATCTGTAGGAAATCCCACAGGCTGTTTTAACCAATAGGCTGCTTTCTGTTTGCAGCGGTGATGTGGAGAAACTCTTGACTATGGCGATCCTACAGAGACTGATTCAAAGCCTCAGGCTAATGTTGCCTACAGGTTTTTACAGTACAGCAGGATCAGCCTACTTACTGCCTTTAAATGTCTTTAAGGTTTTTTATTTGCTCCCAGTCTGTTTCACACAGCCTGACGCAGCCCTTAAATAAATAATAATATGAATAAATTTTAATATGAGCGTAGTCTGTCTATTTAGGTTAGTAAAAGCTTTCTAAGGCCGACTACAGAGACTGTAGTCATGTTCCTACAGAGACGGTGAGTTTTCAGCAGCCTAAATGTTCAGATTCAGTCTTTCAAACATTATTTGAGCTCATTTTATGGCATGAAGGGATTTTTCCGTTTCACTGCTTTATGAAGTTAATTTAGAAAAATGTTTGGACACTTTTGAGTGTGTTAAATAAATTAATCTCATTTTTGAAGTGGCGACAAGTTTTTTTAAAGTGAGGGAGAACGGCCGAGTCTTTTAATGTGAAACACCGACACACAGCCGAGCTGAAAGAATAAGGCTGATATTTTCTTATCAACGCATTATTATAGACTCCGCCTGTTCATTTAGACATTCACACTGTCTGTGATCTTCTGTCTCCCTGCATGGGTCAGTTTCAGCCGTGCTACTGTCGTATTTCTGTAGTGTTACAGTTTAATCCTCGATCCTAAAATATGACGCTCTGCTGACAGTGGACCTGTTCATGTCTGTTTGGTCATCTGCTGCTAACACCGCCTCTTTTATGTGAACGCGCTCCCGGCTGGATCGGGAAACCCTGGGTTAATTTACCGAGTTGATAACCAGCTTCGTGGTGCTGCTTATCCCGACCGGGATTTTTAGGGTTAGTGAAGCCAGATAAGGAAACATATCCTGGGTTTGTTGAACCCGCTTCGTGGTTCAGGACCCTGGTTTCAGTTATTATCTCCAGAGAAGAGCCTGCAGGCGGTCCGGCAGCAGCCCGTTCTCTGTAAACGTTGACCACTGTGTGCTTACAAAGGTCAACTGATGCTGACAGGACTCTGTACTGGGGATGTCACAATCCTTAAAACGTGAGTGGACCCACCGGGGATCCAGCACCTGGACCGATCCACCTGTCATGGAGTTAGTTTCATATTTAACATTGGTAAGTTTCACCAAACAGGAATCTGAAGCCCTGCCAGTGTAGATGGAGGCCTGGAACATTTCACACCTGAGACTCAGTCAGCACACTGCAGGCTGTAACTCCAGCAACATCATCTGTCCTGCACACAGCTGCTACATGTTTTATTTGCTGAAGTGCATGATGGGATCGAGGGATTTCCCAGGAATCCTCTTATTGATCTGCTGTAGGCCCGATCGATCCGGACAGATATGGGAGATGAAACAGAAGTTGGACCCTGTCTGAAACCCCGCAGGTAACTTGAGATGCGTCATTCTCACTTCCAAGCCGTCACATATGGACGCCGGGCAGACGCCGTGGCGTGGCTTTTTGACGCCCTGGGTACCCTTTAAGTATCTTATGTAACCTCCATAAACGCAGCGCGTTCCAAACGGACGCTGCACCATGTGTGACGAGTGAGGACATGTTGGGTGTGAACAGGATTCTCCTCGCTAAATGCTGAGAAGGAAGGAAACTGCTTAAGCTGCTTTCCCCCCGCGAGTACGCAAAGGTCCACGTGACGAAAAACTCGTCGTCAGTGTGGGTACGCGTAGGTCTGCGCCTCCGGACAGGAACAGGCGGCGCCAACCGATCCACCGTGCGCGTGGAAGCTGACTGCAGCGTAAACAGCAGTGGATTCGAGCCTTTAGTCCCTGTGAATGTTGGTCGATGACCTGCCGCCTGAGTTTCCCTTCACACAAATAGAAACGACCTCAAAACTGGTTCAGAAAAAATGTGTTTAATGTTTAAAATGTTCAGAAAGTTCAGCATTAAAGAAAATGGGTTTAAAACTGGTCACATCTGGAGACCGGGGTCAGCTGAGCTGTGTGGTGAAAGAGCAAAGTAACCCTCAGTCCTGTCTGCAGGCTCCACCAATCAGACGGCAGCGTTCGGGTCGAGGTGGGAGAGCGAGCGGTCGGCGTTCAGTCCGTCGCCATGTCGCCCTCTCGGCTGCTGCTCTGCTGTCTCGCTGCTCTGCCTGTCGTCTGTCTGAAAGGTAAGACTTCTCTCGCCTTTATTTTGAAATCTTAAAGTTCTGCAGAGTTCTGAGGTTTGACTCTGGTCCCTGTGATGAGACGGTTTACAGCCGCCTGTCCGTCCCCAGCGTTGAAGTGGACCAGGTGCGTGTGCAGAGACTGTAGCTCTGCGGCTTCGTGGGCTTTATTTTTAACCTGGACCTGCAGCTGTTCTCACTCTAAATGTTAATGGATTCATCGTTAGCATGAGCCGCTTACGGCTTCAGGCTGCAGAGCGCTGACCTCTGACCTTTACAGACCTGCTTTCACTACATATATTATTTAGTGCACCTTTATTTTCTTAACGTGTTTCTGTTGCAGGTAGAGTGTGAAGGTGTTTCCATGGCTTCATAGGTGTTTTTAAAACGCTAAGCTTTAGCCGTGCATGTTTACTAACCAGGGGCCTCCGGGGCCCCTCAGCAGTTTCAGGTCGTTTCACACCTGGTAGGACGTCTTCAAATCAAAAGCTTGTTGGTGTCTGACCTTTGCTCTGGACTTGTGTGTCTCAGGAGGCGCGCTCTCCAGTGTTTTGGTTGTAATGTAGGCGGTGGGCGTGGCCAGGGGCGGGGCTACGTGGAGCTGGGCTGCGGCCAACCAGAAACCATCAACTGCAGTCAAACAGAGAGAGGATTCAAACTGAGATTCTGCATCACGACGTACAGCAGTCAGTACCTGTCTGTCTGTTCACCTGTCTGCCTGTTCACCTGTCTGCCTGTTCACCTGTCTGTCTGTTCACCTGTCTGTCTGTTCACCTGTCTGCCTGTTCACCTGTCTGTCTGTTCACCTGTCTGCCTGTTCACCTGTCTGCCTGTTCACCTGTCTGTCTGTTCACCTGTCTGCCTGTTCACCTGTCTGTCTGTTCACCTGTCTGCCTGTTCACCTGTCTGCCTGTTCACCTGTCTGTCTGTTCACCTGTCTGCCTGTTCACCTGTCTGCCTGTTCACCTGTCTGTCTGTCTGTTCACCTGTCTGTCTGTCTGTTTACCGGTCTGTTCACCTGTCTGCCTGTTCACCTGTCTGTCTGTTCACCTGTCTGCCTGTTCACCTGTCTGTCTGTTCACCTGTCTGTCTGTCTGTTTACCTGTCTGTTCACCTGTCTGTCTGTTTACCGGTCTGTTCACCTGTCTGTCTGTTCACCTGTCTGCCTGTTCACCTGTCTGTTCACCTGTCTGTTCACCTGTCTGTCTGTTCACCTGTCTGCCTGTTCACCTGTCTGTCTGTTCACCTGTCTGCCTGTTCACCTGTCTGTCTGTCTGTTCACCTGTCTGTTCACCTGTCTGTCTGTTTACCTGTCTGTTCACCTGTCTGTCTGTTCACCTGTCTGCCTGTTCACCTGTCTGTTCACCTGTCTGTTCACCTGTCTGCCTGTTCACCTGTCTGTCTGTCTGTTTACCTGTCTGTTCACCTGTCTGTCTGTTTACCGGTCTGTTCACCTGTCTGCCTGTTCACCTGTCTGTCTGTCTGTTTACCTGTCTGTTCACCTGTCTGTCTGTTTACCTGTCTGTTCACCTGTCTGTCTGTTCACCTGTCCGTTCACCTGTCTGTCTGTCTGTCTGTTCACCTGTCTGTCTGTCTGTCTGTTCACCTGTCTGTTTACCTGTCTGTTCACCTGTCTGCCTGTTCACCTGTCTGTCTGTCTGTCTGTTCACCTGTCTGCCTGTCTGTCTGTTCACCTGTCTGCCTGTTCACCTGTCCGTTCACCTGTCTGTCTGTCTGTCTGTCTGTTCACCTGTCTGCCTGTTCACCTGTCTGTCTGTCTGTCTGTTCACCTGTCTGTCTGTTCACCTGTCTGTTCACCTGTCTGTCTGTTCACCTGTCTGCCTGTTCACCTGTCTGTTCACCTGTCTGTCTGTCTGTCTGTCTGTTCACCTGTCCGCCTGTTCACCTGTCTGTCTGTCTGTCTGTTCACCTGTCTGTCTGTCTGTCTGTTCACCTGTCTGTTTACCTGTCTGTTCACCTGTCTGCCTGTTCACCTGTCTGTCTGTCTGTCTGTTCACCTGTCTGCCTGTTCACCTGTCTGCCTGTTCACCTGTCCGTTCACCTGTCTGTCTGTCTGTCTGTCTGTTCACCTGTCTGCCTGTTCACCTGTCTGCTGTCTGTCTGTTCACCTGTCTGTTCACCTGTCTGTCTGTTCACCTGTCTGCCTGTTCACCTGTCTGTTCACCTGTCTGTCTGTCTGTCTGTTCACCTGTCCGCCTGTTCACCTGTCTGTCTGTTCACCTGTCTGCCTGTTCACCTGTCTGTTCACCTGTCCGCCTGTTCACCTGTCTGTCTGTCTGTCTGTTCACCTGTCTGCCTGTTCACCTGTCTGTCTGCCTGTTCACCTGTCTGCCTGTTCACCTGTCTGTTCACCTGTCTGCCTGTTCACCTGTCTGTCTGTCTGTCTGTTCACCTGTCTGCCTGTCTGTCTGTTCACCTGTCTGCCTGTTCACCTGTCTGTCTGCCTGTTCACCTGTCTGCCTGTTCACCTGTCTGTCTGTTCACCTGTCTGTCTGCCTGTTCACCTGTCTGTCTGTTCACCTGTCTGTCTGCCTGTTCACCTGTCTGTTCACCTGTCTGCCTGTTCACCTGTCTGCCTGTTCACCTGTCTGTCTGCCTGTTCACCTGTCTGTCTGTTCACCTGTCTGTCTGCCTGTTCACCTGTCTGTTCACCTGTCTGTCTGCCTGTTCACCTGTCTGTCTGTCTGTTCACCTGTCTGCCTGTTCACCTGTCTGTTCACCTGTCTGCCTGTCTGTCTGTTCACCTGTCTGCCTGTTCACCTGTCTGTCTGTCTGTTCACCTGTCTGTCTGTCTGTTCACCTGTCTGTCTGCCTGTTCACCTGTCTGTCTGTCTGTTCACCTGTCTGTCTGTCTGTTCACCTGTCTGTCTGTCTGTCTGTCTGTTCACCTGTCTGTCTGTTTACCTGTCTGTTCACCTGTCTGTCTGTTCACCTGTCTGTCTGTTCTCCATCATCCCTGTGGTTCTATCGTTCAGCTCTCTGTGTTCAGACCTGAAGCAGATTATCACCCCGTCCCTCCCCTCTCTCTGGTTCTGCAGAGCCCCTGGACCTGGTCTTGTCTCGGGGATGCGCGACGTCTCGTCACTGTCAGCAGGCGGAGCTTCCTGGAGTGTCGGTCGCTTGCTGTGATCGTCCGCTGTGTAATGTTGGGTGGCGGCGGGCGGGGTCGCTCACTACCGTGACCCTCGGCTTCATCACCGGCTGCTGGTTCTGGCTCTGCTGGATCTGACGGCACACTGAAAACTGATCCTGGATCCGAGCTGGGCCGCAGGCTGCAGGTCTTTATTATGTCTCTGTCCCGGATCCATGAGGCTTGTTCACGCTGACGGGTCACTCGTTGATCGGACAGTCCATCATCGGGACCCGGGGGGGGATCAGACGCCTGTGACTGACGGCTTTGACGCCTCAGATGTGTGTGAAGAAAGTAGACGGCGTGTTGTGAGTAAAGACGTAGAGGGGAGGCGTGTGGTCCAGAGATGATTCAGGGATGAAGGCCGTGTGACTAAAGGACACGCAGTCCACTTCACAGCTCTGACCTTTTCCTCTGGGAGAACACGGATCAGCAACAAGTTTTCTTTTGCAGAAATCCCTCCTGCTCCATCATAAAACCCTGTGGCCGGCTGGGCTCGTTTCATCTGCTTTTGGCGCCGACCCGAGTGCGTCTGCTGCGTTCAGAGGGGGAAACGACCTTTAGTGCGATTCAACAGAATGGAAAGCCCCCGAGGCTGTTCACACCCAACGCCAGTAAACACAGCCTGCGAATGAAGATCGGGCCACAGTCACACCTCTGAGCCATCGGCCCAATCCAGCGTCCCCCCTCAGACTCTGAGGCGCGTTCCCGGGAAGTCCGTGAGGACTCGGGGCCGTAACAAAACAATAAAGACCCTCAATAACAACATAACAAATGTTCAATAAATGTTTGATTTATTTTTATCACGGATGAATTATTACTTAATTTTCTTTTAAGATATTTGTTTTGTTGAGGGACTGAAAAGATTTTCTGAAAAAGGATTTTATCAGAATAGTTCTGAATGTTTTCTGTTTGGCTTCAGGTGTTTGTTCTGACCAGAAAGGAGCTGAAATCCGTCATTAAACCTGAAAGAAATAATGAGACGTTTTGTTATGTTTCATCCAGGAGGTGGCGCTCAGGCTACATTTTAAATGCCAGCCGCCATAAACCACGAAGAAGAAGAAGAGGAGCGGAGGCAGCTCCGAGCTCTGCAGCACGTTCTGCAGGGGTCCGATGTGTGATGGTGAGATGAAGCTCCATGAAGCTCTGCAGCTTCCATCCAGCTGCTTCAGTCTGGGCTGAAGCTTCACGGTGCTTCGTTTGCTCTAGTGCGCCATCAGGTGGACAATAGATGTAAAACAGGCAGCAGGGCTTTGGTGTGAAGCTTTGAACTGAATAATGATGTTTGTGATGCCAATAACTGATTAACTTATTAATAAAGCGTCTTTATGATACAATGACGGTCAAAAGGAAAGTGAAGGCAGAAGGTTTGGGACTTTATATAATAGAGACAACGTTTTAACTTTAACTTTCTTTAACAATAACTTTTCCACAGAGCTGAGCTTCAGGCCGTTTCTGTTTTTTAATTTTCACCTGCTGTAGAAAGTTATTATTGGGAAGATGGGGTGAGAGTTTAATTTTTACCAAAACCACAAAATGTCAACACTTTCTTACTAAAATTTTCTTCTTTTTCATCACGATTTAGTTATTTGATCAAAGTAATTCTGACATAAGTTGATAAACTTTTTTTAGTCATTAAAATAAGCTACAGATAAAATCTAATTGTGTTAAATTTAAAGTTCTAAAGTCCACAAACTGTTGAGGACGGTCCGTTTTGCTGCTCCTGTCGAATCGCACACCAAACCACCTCCTGAATCGGTCACGTGGTGCGGCCGGCTGGTGAGGCTTCAGACGTCACCACATACGTCACCAACACGAGCCTCGATACTGAAGGACGCATCACTAGGTCCGGTTCTGACCCCGGGCAGGAGAGGCTGCAGTTGGTCGCTGTTAGCATCGGCAGCTAGCTTTAGCTCCGCTCCAGAGCTAACGGAAGCTAGCTGGAGCTAACGCTGGTTAGCAGCCTGAGCTGAGCGACATGGCGACAGAGGACCAGAAACCAGAGGCGGAAACACCGAGCCGCCTTCATCCTCCTCAGGGTCCGGCACTAAGGGAGTCAGCCCGGACCGGGACGGCGGTCCGGTTAGCTAACAGCTTGCTAACAGTTAGCTCTGCACTGAGTCTTGGTGTGAGACAGTTTCTGTGGTCTCTGTGAAGGACAGGTTCTGGTCTCAGCGTGGACACGGGTCCGCCTCCTCGAACGTTTACAGACCTGGAGACCTGTCCCTGTGTTCTCATCATTATCAGGCCTGCAGCTAGTTGATGGGGACCAGGATCAGGGTCCACATCTCCCAGATAGTGGACTCCCTCACGCGTAGTGGATTTGAAGGTGCTGCCTTCCATGGTCCTGCTCCATCAGACAGAAATGTTAATATTTTTCATGTTCTCCCAGTTTAATGGTTTGGGGTGTTTAATCCTGGACCGTTTGTTCCAGCTGCAGCAGATAATAAATAACCTGCTGGAGGAAGTCCGACCTTCAGACCTGCAGAAAGTCCTCGGGTTGGTTCTGCTGCTCCTCGGTGATTTTACAGTGATGCTCAGCCTGTTTCCTGTTAATGTGACCTCAGAATCATTCTGGATACGACTGTTCATATTTGTGTGTCGTCATTTTCCAGCTTCTGACATTTATCTGTAGACATTAACATAAAAACAGGCAGCAGGACAAACCTCCTCCCCGCTGAGCTGCATTTTATTGGCACATTAAAAACAGAAACGTCTCCTCATTAGTTTGCATCACTAATCAGCTTCACTAAGCTCAGCTCCTCCGTCACCTCCGTCCTTTCTTTTTGTTCAGGACAGAGCTGCAGGCTGCGTCAGTTTAGTCTCAGTTTGGACCTGATGTTCTCAACATTGGACAAGTAGGCAGGAATAAAATCCAGCTTCCAGTTCCTTTCTACAAACTGAGCTGATGTTCAGTTCCATAGCAGCTCTGCAGCTGCTGGAGAAGCTTCCTGCTCAGCTGCAGGCTGAAGCGGAGATGTTAGCTAACTCAGCTAACAGGCTTCACTGAACCAGCAGCTGGAAACAGAAGCCGACTCGCTGTAACAGAGACCCAACGTTTACTGACACAATATTTTCACCGTCACTTCCTGTCGCTCGGACGATCAAACGCTCCTCCTGATTCAGAGTCAGGCTGTCCATCAAGTCCAGGTGGGCCCATCCAGTGGTTTCTGATCTGGGTCTGGTCTCATGTTGGTGTCCTGCGCTGTAAAGGTCTTGAAGCTGCTGTCGGTCTCTCCTCAGGTACTAACCAGGTGTCTGTCTGTGTTCGGAGAGTGGCTCGCCAGCTCCTGTAAGACCCCTCACACCTCCTCCTAGCTCCTGCTGTCAGGCCTTTAAAGAGTCCACCTGGAACCAGCAGAACAGGTCCGGTACCGTTCCTTTACTGGCGCTGGCCGATGCAGCTGTTTGAGAGCAGGATCTTCTCTTTCAGAGCTTTGCTGATGAGTGAAACAGGAGCAGGTTTCAGACGGGTTTAAAGGACAGCAGGGTCCAGTTTGTCAGACGTCTTTCAGCCGCTTTACTCTCTACAGTAGATCTACTGTGATTGGTCCGTGCCCTGAGGTTGCAGTAACCATGGTAACCTCTCTGTGCAGCTGCTGACAAGTCCATCGTCGGACTCAAAATGGTGAGACACCTCGGTCCCGATCCTGGTCTGAACCCGATCCTGTGAGTCTGTCTGTGTTGCAGGGGATCTCTGATGTGTCCTGGTCTTCAGACTCCAACTTGCTGGTTTCTGCCTCCGACGACAAAACGCTGAAAATCTGTGAGACACACAGACGGACTGCAGGTTTGGTGTCTGCGTCAGAGGCGGACCGGGTCTCCTTTCTGAGTCTGCTTCATCTACAGAGCGTCAGAGTGCTTTTCATAAAGAGGTCTAGACCCGCAGAAACCTGGAGCAGGACCACGGTGGTGACCTTCATCCTCTTCCTCCTCGCTCATCTTCCCCTACATGGTTAAAGCAGAGGAGTCTCTGAACCAGAGGAGGGCATCTCTTTACCAGAGGGGCGTCTCTGGGGAAGGAAGAGGTTCTTAATGGTAGCCAGTGTTTGATCCCCAGCCTGACAGGATGCACAGGTGTTTGACCTTGGAGGTGGTGTTGGTGCAGCAGTGGGCTGCCTGCAGAGATGAGCGCCGTCCGGGTAAACAGAAGTCTCTGTCTGTCTCTTCAGGGGAAGTGTCTGAAGACTCTGAAGGGTCACAGTAACTACGTCTTCTGCTGCAACTTCAGCCCTCAGTCCAACCTGGTGGTGTTCCAGGTTCCCTTCAGCAGAGACGGCTCGCTGATCGTCACAGAAACGCGTCTCGCTGCAGAACCAAGCTGATTTGATTCTGTGTCTGCAGCCGGACCTGGGACACGGCGTCGGGACAGAGTCTGAAGACTCTGATGGGTGTTCCAGACCTCTGAACGTCCCTTTAGAGGTCTGGAACACGGCCGCTCTGTGAGTCACTTCCTTTGAGGAGAAATCTGAATCCAGGGAGGAAATGTCCATTTAATACTTGCTGGTGTCATAAAGCGTCTCAAAACAGCCAATCAAATCTTGTACAGAACTCAATGGCAGGTCACTCTGAGCCAATCAGCAGCCTGCTACACAACACAAGAGGCTAACGTTTGCCCAGTGTTCATCAAAGACTTCTACGGGAGACCGTTAGGGCCACATGTGGACGTTTGAGGTCTGACTTTAATGTCAGAACTCAAACGTCTCTGTAGACGTCAGCGTGGCGTCTCGGCTCAGATGTGATTCTTTGTGGCTGGTTTGTCTGAAAGCCTTTTGAAGATACGTGATCTTAAATTAGATTTCCGCCTTTAAAAACTGCCTCCAGGACACTCGTCTCCAGCTGCCCGTCTGAGCTTTTGGGCTTTTGTTCTGGATTCAGACTCGAGTCGCTGAAGTGCTGCCGTCTGCAGGTCTGGACTCGTCCTCTCAGTGTGATTGTGAGATCGTCTCTTTAATCCTCAGAGCGCGGCCTCTTCTTAGATGTTAAAGGCCAAAGTATAGTGTAGAAGGTTCTTTTTGGTAAATAGCGTCTTTTTTTGGGCTTTTTGACAAATACCACAGATTTCTTCTCCTGTCGCCTCGTGGACATTTCTAAAAACATCTCCGACGTTGAGTGGGATTGAAACTGTCTCCTGCGCTTCTGTTAAAATCCTCTCTACTGTTTAAAAATCTGAGCCGATGGGGAATTTATTTATTTTATTTCCTTCAGGTGCAGAGGCGTCACGACACTTCTGTCACGATGCCATGTTGTGATTTCAAACATTGCGATATTTTGCGATTTATTACCTTTTTTCCAACTTCAAACTCCAAAGGAAAACTCTTGTTCTAGTGGACGGAAAAAGAAACTGATTTTATTATTGTGGTACCAAAAAGTCCAGTTTATATAATTAAAGGTCGATACTTGGCGTCCGTGTATCGATAATATTGCCACGTAAAACACTATACATGTCGGGTCACATGGTCACAGGTGTGACCCGTGTGGCGGTCTGAAAGGTTCCAGCACTGAGCGGTGTCACCGGTGTGACCCCACACAGAGCGAGGCTGGTTCCTACCGACAGGCCCTGTGGAGGTCAGCAGGTTCCCTGTGCGACGGTTCCACACATCTCACTTCATATACTGACAGCGGCCGGGCGTCGGCTCCCGTCCAATCGGCTGGCTGTTCCACAGGCCGGATCAGCGCTGACAGTAAATACTGCGTGCATTAAAATACTATTTCGTCTCCGGTGACAGAAGTTGGAGGGATTTGTTTTTCTCAAAGCCCAAACATGTGACTGTGTCCATATTATTTTAGGAAGGAAAAGATCGGACTCAAAGGTCCTGACAGGGTTTCAGTGACGGGACATTTTAACGTCTAAGCCGTGGTTAGCTCCGTTAGTAAAGGGCTGACACGTGGTGATAAACTGCTTTAACATCTCGGCCAGGTTTCACTTCCTGTCCGGAGGCAGGACTGCAGGGGGGGACCTGCTGAGCTCAGAACACAGAGGACTTTCCAGAAGAAACGAATCAGCTTCAGCAGAGAGGAACCATGTGATCCCTGTCTGTCACAGCAGCTGGATCATCCCTGGAAACGTCCTGGAAAAGTCCTGGAAAATGGCTTCTTCAGTTACAGCGCTGCTCGCTTCCATTTGTGAAATCCGTGGCTGTGATTTCCTCGCCCCGACCTCAGATAGCTCGTGGTTCAGCTCGTGGTTCAGCTCGTGGTCCAGCTCGTGGTTCAGCCCGGTCGGCTCTTCTTTAAACCTTAAACCCCCTAAAGCCTCGCCGCGACCCTGGACAAGTCAGTATGACGCCGTCTGTCAGCAGCCGTACAGACGATCAGGTTTTAACTGTGTGTTTCTGGTTCATGTGATGCTGGTCGTCTTCAGGTTCCTCAGGGCCCCGGGGTCAGTCTAACCGTTAGGCCTCTAGAGGAGCAGGATTAGCAGAGACCGTGGGTGATGTGGGTCGGATGAGCATTTAGGATTATAGGCTGATGGACACCAGCAGTTTGTGTCCATCAGTTCATTTACTTACTTACAAACAGAGCCGCAGTGGAACATGAGGAGGAAGGATCTGGACTAACTTCTGATCTTAGCAGGGGCCGTTTTGACCCGGAGACCACCAGGCTGAACCTTCAGGACAGTTCGTCCAGCTAACGGTGTTCTCAGCACGCTGAAGCTGTGGGACTACAGCAAGGGGAAGGTACTGACTGTCTCTGTCTGTCTCCGTCTGTGTCTCTGTCTCTTTGTCTGTCTCTTTGTCTGTCCGTCTTCAGCGGTTTGACCTTCTGTCTCTGTCCTCTTGGCGTTTCAGTGTTTGAAGACGTCTCCGGCCATAAGAACGAGAAGTACTGCATCTTCACCACCTTCTCTGTCACAGGAGGGAAGGTGAGGTCAAACTCAGTAAACCTGTAGAGGAGCTTTGACCTTTGACCTCGGTGTTTCAGTGGATCGTGTCGGACTCTGAGGACAGCCTGGTTTACATCTGGAACCTTCAGACCAGGTCGTTCAGAAACTACAAGGACACACAGGTGACCTTTAACCTCTCAACATGACTCCCACCTTTGTCTCCTAGTCCCCGACTTTGTCTCCTGGTCTCTGACTTTGTCTCCTAATCTCTGGCATTGTCTCCTAGTCCCTGACTTTGTCTCCTAGTCTCTGCTAGTTCCTGTCCTAGTGTTCAGTGTTGTTTCTGTGTCCTCGTCCCCCATCGTCTGTCCTAACCTTCATGTGGTCTCAGAAGATGTTCTGGTCTCTGAGCTCACCGCAGGATGCCCAGAGTACGTGCTGCTAACAGGAAGTAGAAGGCGCGGCGGTGTTGTCTCTCTAACTTCGAGTGTCTTTGTGTCTCCGTGCAGGCGTGGTGACCTCGACCGTCCAACAGAGACCATCATCGCCTCAGCCGCTCTGGAAAACGACAAAGCCATCACGCTGTGGAGGACTGTTAGACCCTGACCTGCTCACAGATCAGCCATGATCCGGATTAACACAGAACCAGTTCCCCCTCAGTCTTCTGATGTGAACACACAGTCAGACCAGGTCCCACGGCGTCCCGGCTTCAGACCAAAGACCAAAATGATTTTTGAGTGAGGTTCTGTTTGTTTTAATTTCCTCTTTTATATTTCATTTCCTCTCCTTCATATTAAAAGACTTCTGCTAGTTCAGGGAAATTAGTTTCCTTCTCTAAAATAATTTTTAAAAACTACAGAAACGTTTGAGTTTTTTAAAAAGTTTTTAAACTAAAGTCATAAATACTTTAGGAATATTATTGGTGCTTGTTCGTACAATAATAACAAATTCCCCAGTAAGTTTGATATACAAGTAGAAGAATCAGATGTTCCAGTGAGAAAAGCTGTTCAGTGCGTTTAAAGGAAAGTTTCTCTGTTAGAAACACGGACACAAAGCTGCAGCGATTAGTTGATCAGTAAAAACATCTGAATTCTCTGATTCAGCATCTTAAATGTGAGCGTTTCCTGTTCTGTGGCTGTAAAAGTGTTTCATCTTTCGGGTCGTGGACCAAACGAGACGTTTGAGGACGTCGTCTCTTCACCGAGTTCTGGACCGAAAGGCAAATCGATTTAATCCAGAGTGAAGCGGTCAGCCGCTCGGAGCGTTAACCGCGTGATGTCACTATGGCGTCATGCAGGACTTTTCAGGAAACCGGACCGACCAGAACCAGACCTGGACTTCATGTGAACCTTTTAACCCTGTGTGGGTTGAAGAACAGTGGACTGGGCCACGCCCACTGTCAGCTGACCCCCACCCCAGAGTTCTGTAAATAAAGCTTTTTGACCATGAGCTGCGTGTCCGTGTCTAAACACAAAGATGATCAGTCGCTTCAACAAACATTTAAAAGTCCTGAACGTTTACTGAGCTGCTTGTTTTCAGCCACGTGTCCTGCTGCACTTTGTGAACTGATTCGTTTCAGAGGATTCTGGGTAGTTTAATTCAATTCAAAATAGCTTTATTGGCATGAATGTGTAACAACAATGTTGCCAAAGCATCATACAAACTACATAAGAACAATCAACCCCAAACATTTCATTACACAAGCAATCAAAGCGTGTTTGTGTTAAAAAATAAAATAAATATCTCTATGGCCCTGGCGGGTTTGAAGTCCTCTGAAGACGGCTAGCGTGGCGCGATGTTAGCCGCGATGCTAACTGCTAACCACAAAGCCGTGAGACTCAAATCAGACATGAGGCGGTTCAGGCGGATAAAAGTAGTTTTATTCGATTAAACCAAAACAAAGTTCAAACCTCCCTGTTTCTTCTTCTGTGGTCTCCATCAGCAGCTCCTCCCAGTGATGAAGGGAAGCGTTTGAATTTCCTAAAGATTTCCGCGTCGTCACTCACGACACCTGAGTTTAACACCTTCACGTCTCCTACATCCTTTTTCATTGCAGTAAACACAAGAAGTGGATCTGGATCAGGCTCATTAACATAAACCCGCCTCCTCGTCTGTTCGCACATCGGTTAGTTTTGATTCGCCGATGACAGAATGTCAAACATCTCGTAGTTTTTCTTTACAGTCTGAGAGCGAAGTGCTAAAAACCCCTGAGACAAACCGCACACGGGCTGATGGTACATGTAGTCCGTTAGAGCAATACATTCCTAAATGAGCGCTATACTGACAGAGAGCAGTGCCTACATGTCCCAGGATGCATTGCACACGAGCTCCACCCCCAGCGGGCCTTCTCAGCTCTACGCTAGCTAGCTGCTAGCTGCAAATCAAAGTTACTCACAAATGAATTCCTGCGTTCGAGCAGTTCTGTCCGGTACGATCAGATGACGCTCTATAACAACCTGGACGTGGCGTCTGTGATGTCACCTGCAGGTTTCTGAACAGCTGCTTTAAAGCTGTAGGTGGGCGGAGCCGGCCGTCGCCATCTTGGCAGCGTGTCACTCCAGGATAACCAAAAATGGGCAAAGAGGCGGAGCGTGGGCGGGGCTGAGGTGACCGGCTGCAGAAACCTTGTCCATCTAGCTCGACGTTACCAAGCTTAGCTAATGCTAAGAGCTGCAGAGGCTGAGAAGGCTAACTGCTATTCAGCTGGCGTTTTGCCATTAAATATTTTTTGTGTCGGTGGTGAAAGCAAAGGTTTGTCTTTCTGAAACTTTAATGTTTCTAACTAAATAATCATATTAACGGCCAAAGAGGTGTTTCTACAGCAGAATCAGGACATTTCCTGATCTGCTCTGTGTCCTGGATTAGAACTAATCCTTTAGACCAGTTTAAATATCCTTAAAGCGGACGCCAGTTTTTAGCAGACGATCACTTTGCGTCGACGCTAACGTCGTTCTGGCTGTTGGAGAACGAAAACTCTGCTTCATCTGGATAAAGCGACCACAGATTTTAAGTTTCACCAAACAAATTCCCACCTAACAAACACGACGCTGCATCTGGGACACAAGAACAGCGGAGTCGTGTCGTGCTCTTAATGAAATGCATTCTGGGATACAACAGACTGCTAGTAGCATCAAGGCTACGAGTGACAGCGATGGCAGGCGAGTTACAACCCTCCCCCCAGTTTCCATAAAAGGACAAATTAGCTTTATACAGTGAAAACCAAGGAGCTCAAGCTCCGTGGAGCCTCGAGTGGCCACTCGATGAACTGCAGATTTTAGCACTTCATTTTTCAGCCCTGCAGTTTTGCCGCTTGGTTTGTAAAAAGCAGGAAGTTCAGGCTTCGGTATCACAACAACGCCAACGCTAGCTGAGTTAGCACTGCAGCATAAAGTCTCAGTTCCTTCAAATGAGGCTCAGCGTTCACACAGTTCTTCCTGCCTCAGTATTACAACATTAGCTCCACATGCTAGCCTGTAATGTTAGCCGTTAGCTGTAGGCTAATGGCTAAAACGTAGCATTAGTAACTGCTCCCTCAGAGGTCGTCTGCTCGCTCTTCTCAGCAGTTTGAGCAAAGGCACTCTTGACTTGGTTGAAGATCCAAAACTAATTTAAAACGTATTCATGACGTCTCTGCTCTCATAACTTAGGACGCCAGACGTCTGTGACAAAGGAAGGTTAAAACCAAGTCTGGCTTTAACTTGATGTTAACCTTCCTAGTCTGCGTCAGGCCCGCCGGGTCCTGGAGGGACTCGTTAATGATTCAACTACAATTCTCAAGGTTCAACATCAGTTTTCACTCGTTACCACAACTTCATCACAACCAAACGCCTCAAAACAACAAAACTTTCATCGCAATATTTTTTTACAAAAGCCGCTGCAACATCACAAAAAAGGCCCTCGAGGTGCTGGAGGACCCGACTACTCTCCGACGTTCTGTGTCAGTAACTGACACCCAGGACTTTGTTCTTCAATGGAGGACCGTTAGCATGTTCTGTTCCCGACTCCGTTTCTACATCGTCCGCTCAGCCGGCCGTAAACATGGGCGTAGCGTGAAACTGTGTCAGCGGCTAATGCTAACACTGACTGACCGGAGCAGTCTGAAGTGACCTAGACCAGAAACATACCAATGAAGCTGAGCGGTAACAGAGACAGCAGGACCAGTCCAAACCGGACCAGAGCCGTATGAAATCGGTCCAAACTGGACTAGAACAGTTTATTTTGTCAAAATAGATCTGCAGTTTTACATCAAACCAGTTTTTAAAAACACGTCCAGTGTGTGCCGATCACGGGTGAGCAGCCGGTGGACAGAGTCGGACGGGCGGTTCAGGCGGTCTTAAACCAGAGGAGTCCAGCGCAGCGTGCCGATGGAGATCAGGGTCTGGCAGGTGGCCGAGTCCAACCAGAGCGGACTCCACCAGATTGAAGTGCAGGAAGCCGAGGCGAATCCGCAGCTGGCGTCTGACACGTGATGTTTACCCAGCAGCACCGGGACACGCCGCCAGGAAGGCCCACAGGTAGAGCAGGATCCTCAGGGGCACCTGGAGGACAGGCAGACTTTATTACTACCAGGCTCCTGATCTTCAGACCGGTTCCCTTTCTAGTATCTACACCCCTTTCTAGTGACCAGACCCCTTTATAGCGACCAGACCCCTTTCTAGTAACCAGACCCCCTTCTAGTAACTAGACCCCTTTCTAGTGATCAGACCCTTTCTAGTAACTAGACCCCTTTCTAGTGACCAGACCCCTTCTAGTAACTAGACCCCTTTCTGAGTGATCAGACCCCTTTCTAGTAACTAGACCCTTTCTAGTGACCAGACCCCTTCTAGTAACTAGACCCTCTCTAGTGAACAGACCCCTTTCTAGTCACCAGACCCCTTTCAAGTGACCAGACCCTTTCTAGTCACCAGACCCCTTTCAAGTGACCAGACCCTTTCTAGTAACCAGACCCCTTCTAGTAACTAGACCCTTTCTAGTGAACAGACCCTTTGTTCACTAGAGGGTCTAGTTACTAGACCCTTCTAGTCACCAGACCCCTTTCAAGTGACCAGACCCCTTTCTAGTCACCAGACCCCTTTCAAGTGACCAGACCCTTTCTAGTAACCAGACCCCCTTCTAGTAACTAGACCCCTTTCTAGTGAACAGACCCCCTTCTAGTAACTAGACCCCTTTCTAGTGAACAGACCCCCTTCTAGTAACTAGACCCCTTTCTAGTGAACAGACCCCTTTCTAGTCACCAGACCCCTTTCTAGTGATCAGACCCCTTTCTAGTGATCAGACCCCTTTCTAGTAACCAGACCCCTTCCTAGTCACCAGACCCCTTTCAAGTGACCAGACCCCTTTCTAGTCACCAGACCCCTTTCTAGTGAACAGACCCCTTTCTAGTCACCAGACCCCTTTTCTAGTGAACAGACCCCTTTCTAGTAACCAGACCCCTTCCTAGTCACCAGACCCCTTTCAAGTGACCAGACCCCTTTCTAGTCACCAGACCCCTTTCTAGTGAACAGACCCCTTTCTAGTAACCAGACCCCTTTCTGAGTGATCAGACCCCTTTCTAGTAACCAGACCCTTTCTAGTAACTAGACCCCTTTCTAGTGAACAGACCCCCTTCTAGTCACCAGACGCCTTTCAAGTGACCAGACCCCTTTCTAGTAACCAGACCCTTTCTAGTCACCAGACCCCTTTCTGAGTGAACAGACCCCTTTCTAGTAACCAGACCCCTTTCTAGTCACCAGACCCTTTCTAGTCACCAGACCCCTTTCAAGTGACCAGACCCCTTCTAGTAACCAGACCCTTTCTAGTAACCAGACCCTTTCTAGTCACCAGACCCCTTTCAAGTGACCAGACCCCTTTCTAGTAACCAGACCCCCTTCTAGTAACTAGACCCCTTTCTAGTGAACAGACCCCCTTCTAGTAACTAGACCCCTTTCTAGTGAACAGACCCCTTTGTTCACTAAAGAGGGGTCTAGTTACTAGAGACCTCTAGTAACCAGACCTTTCTAGTCACCAGACCCCTTTTCTAGTGAACTAGACCCCTTTCTAGTAACCAGACCCCTTTCTAGTCACCAGACCCCTTTCAAGTGACCAGACCCTTTCTAGTCACCAGACCCCTTTCTAGTGAACAGACCCCTTTCTAGTCACCAGACCCCTTTCAAGTGACCAGACCCCTTTCTAGTAACCAGACCCCTTTCTAGTCACCAGACCCCTTTCTAGTCACCAGACCCCTTTCAAGTGACCAGACCCCTTTCTAGTAACCAGACCCTTCTAGTAACAGACCCCTTTCTAAGTGACCAGACCCCTTTCTAGTAACCAGACCCCTTTCTAGTCACCAGACCCCTTTCTAGTCACCAGACCCCTTTCTAGTGACCAGACCCTTTCTAGTAACCAGACCCTTTCTAGTGAACAGACCCCTTTCTAGTCACCAGACCCCTTTCTAGTCACCAGACCCCTTTCAAGTGACCAGACCCCTTTCTAGTCACCAGACCCCTTTCAAGTGACCAGACCCTTTCTAGTCACCAGACCCCTTTCTAGTAACCAGATTACGCTCTGTATGAAACAGTAATCACATTACTTTGTGTGAAACTCAGTAATCTTATCCTGACACGCCGACCTCAGACTGGCGGCGTGCTCTACAGGTAAAGTCAGCGTTCTGTCCAACACAGTAAACATGATACTGACCGCCAGCACCAGGTGGTTCAGCAGGAACTTGGAGACCATGACGGCTCGGCTGGCGTGGGCTGCTGGGAAAGAATACGTATCCATGGCAACGTAGTCCAAAATCCCAGGAGGGAAATCCCACGGTCCGCGGCGTTTGACCAACTTCTGCATCCCGGCGACCGTCATCAGGTCCAGGATCAGAGCTGCAGGAGACAGACGGGGACATGTTGGACTAATCTGGTGCTAACGTGCTAACACCGCCATGTGACCTGCTGACATCAGAGGCCGCGTGCTGTCCCGTCGTCATTCTCACCCAGCAGCAGGTTTACGAGGACTTCCTGTCCGGCCAGCGTGTTGCTCCTCCACAGGCAGATCAGAGTCCCAAAGAGCCAGGGCAGGGCGTGTCCTGTGAGGGCCAGCAGGGTCACCATGGAGCGCAGCGGGCCCCGAGCAGCTGGGTCCCCACGCACAGCCCAGGCGCTTGGACAGGCTGATGTCGATGGCCAGCAGAGAGTTGATGGCGATGCCTCGAAACGAAGGATTCAGCTGCATACAGTCCTCCTTCACCCCCCGTCGGCTGCTGAGCCCCCTCTGAGGAGTCCCTCGACCCCTGAGGACAGAGAGACCAGGACAGGACAGAGACGGGTCAGGAGGGGACGGGCCGCAGACCCATCATCCTCTGCTGCCACCAACCTTCTCAGTTGGTTTTTTGTTCAGGTATTAATCAGTGTTTCAGGTCTGGGTTCTGTTCTGCTGAGTAAGTAAGTTTGAAGGTAAATCTGTGTTGGCACGGTAACAAGTTTAGAGCTGCCTCCGATATAAACAGGTCATCCTGAAACCAGCTGAGCTCCATCCTGGCTCTGCCTACATCTGTCCACAGCAGAGCCTAGTTTAATGTTAATATGTTCCTTATAAAATGATCAGATATACTAGGATAACGTTAACTCCAGTTACAGCAGTTTATTTTTAAGGGTTTTCATTAAATGCAAGAACAGTGCTCTACACGGTGCTTCAGTTAGTCTCTCATTAGTTAATAAGTCCTGTTCAGCTCATCTCCAGGTTCCTCATCTTATTCAGAGGTCGTACCTGAACAGGTTCACATTGCTGCAGCTCCTCTTTTCACCCTGTGCTGAAGGCTTCGTTTTAGCTACAGAGTGATACATCTTGTCTCTACATGATCTTTGTGGGGAGTTGCACACGCTCAGTTCCTACTTAAGGACTACTAGTTCAGGAGCAGAGTTTTCTGTGGGATACGGGAGCTCCCTTTGGGTTCACCATGCAAACCTGTTACATGCACAAAAAAGGTTAATATAGTCATTAAAGGCGGTGAAGCTTTCGATCCAGCTGGTTCAGTCTGGGCCGGAGCTTCACCGAGCTTCATTCGCTCTAGTGCGCCGTCAAGTGGACACTAGATGTACAACAGGCAGAGTGATAAACGGCAGCAGGCTTTGGTGTGTGAAGCTTTCAATTCAAAGAATGAATGTGACGCTGATACATCACTGATGAACTTACTGATATGGTGTCTGTCTTTATGATACAGGGTCGAGGGGAACGTGGACACAGGGCAGAGGGTTCTGATGCGGGCGTGCTTTCGTGTTACCTGGTTTGGGACCTCAGATACATTCTTCTCATTTTTATTTTAAATAACTTGTCTACCTGCTGGGCTTCAGCGTTATATGGAGATGATTCTACCTGCTTGAGTGATGTGGGGTCAGACGGCCCAGTTTAGTTCTTACAAAACAAACAGTCTCAACCCTTTCTTCCTGCTGCTCTGACTCGGCTAAAATTTCCTCTGTTTCATCACATTTTCTGAAGTTATTTCAAAAAATCTATTAAATTGTGTTCAAATAAAATCAAAAATCAAAGCTCCACTAAATGTTGAGGGTCCGTCGCATTTTGCTGCTGCATTTGAATCGAACGCCAAACCTGCGAAGCATTTCCTGAATCGGTCACGAGCCTCGACACGGACGAGGGGTCGGCCCGGTGCAGCCTCCTCAGCTCAGGCTGTGCAGCAGTGTCGGTGCTGCCAGCTCCTTTTCTGACTGAGTCCTCTGAGAGGCTGCAGCTGACGGTCATTTCACTCGAGGCTTCTACAGGTTATTTCAACGGTTCATCGATGAGCCTTTTAAGAAGGTCTTTTGCTTGGCGGCGGAAAAAACAGCTGAAATGTGAAACAGGAAATGAGGCGACGTCAGTTTGGTTTTACGGCGGACGCACGGTGACATTACAGAGCTGTTTTTTTCTTTAGCTTGAAATAATCCCAGACTTTGGACACTTTGTCCCTCGCTGTTTTCTCTCTTCCTCCACTTTGCAAACAGCTCCATCATAATCACGTCGTGCTCACAGCGTCAGCGCGACAGTAATAAATGTCCCTGTGTAGTTACAGGGATCAAACGAAGCCTCGATGAGTTTTAGTGAGTGGTTTGATGGATGAACCTTCTCAGTCCTGGAACACAGAGACTAAAGTTATTACAGCAGCTGCTAACTCTGAGTCTCCTTTCATGTGAAAACTGGATATTTACAGGATTATGGACACATGTTGTATTACGTGTTCATCAGGTTTTACAGTTTGATAGTCCATATAGTCCAGCTGGGTTCTAGTTCCGGTCCATAAGGAGGTCTGAGCTCAGCAGTAAAATCCTGCAGCCATTATTTTGAATCATTAATGGATTTTCACTGAAATGATCATTGACATTAATCAGAGAAACAGGTTTTCCAGATGAGCTGTGCTGAGCGCACGCTGCGGCGTCATCATGAACTGATGAATAATTAATAATTAACATGACCCCATACAGGCGAGCTTCTCCCTGAGCAGCAACGTTAGTCTGTGTTGGTGTATTTCAGGCTCTTGTTGCAGGATCACACGCGTGGACGGCTTTGCTGCCTCACCGACACGTTAAGAGTAGGACAGGCTCCAGTCAGTGTGCTGTATTTAAGGAATCAGGCTGCTAGTTTCAATGTTGACTAAATAATTAAATATAGCTCATAACCCCGTCCCCACGAGCGTCTACATTAAACTTCATCATTTTAGAATGTGTTTCCTGTCTTTTATTTTGTATTTTGGCGTGTATTTCCTGTCCTGAGGAGGCGGACCTCGTTAATCGCGAAGCGATATCTCCTCATTAATCCTGACATTCATGCAGCTCCACATTCCAAAGTTTGCTGCAGCAGGCAGATTTCGCTCGCCGCTCCTGGCGGCTCCTCAGACGATGTTTTGACCGGTTAGCGGGTCACGGGGGTCTTTACGGGCTCAGTGTGCACTTCAGGGCGTTTTGCGGGGACACGCGGCAGCTGTTGAGCTGCCGATGATCCCCTTCAGTCTGAGAGGCTTCAGAGTGCGAACTCTGAAGCCTCTCAGACTGAGTTTCTCTTCTGGACCTGGACCAGGACCAGAGACCGCGTCATAAAGGATTAATTCAGCAGTGGGTTCAGTTCTGGAGTTCGTCCTGAAACGTCTCGGCTGCATCACCGAGCATAAAGAAGTTAAAGGTTCCAGTAGACCCGGGATCAGGTTTCTGGTTTTTATAGTCCTGAGGGTAACTGAGACCAGCAGCTGCTGGGAGTTTACTGAAGTTTACAGTCTGAATCCTTAAAACTCAGGGATCCTGGATCAGGATCAGGGTCTGTTATCATGTCAGTGGGCGGAGTCTTACCTCAGTCCCGCGTCCTCCTGCTGACTCTGCTGTCTTAAGGAGGCCCTCCTCGGACCGCCACCTCCTCGCCTCCCCAGCCGCCGGCTCCCTGCGGGGCTGGTTCAGGGACAAAACTCAGGCCGGTTCAGGACGTTGTTCCGGTCTCTGGCCCGGGACCGGGCCTGGCTGCCGGGCATGACGGCGTGTCGGAGGTGCTGCTGGCGTAAACGGCGTGCAGCTCTGCAGGACTGTGACGGAGCCGGTCTGAGACTCTGAGGGACTCTGCTATAAATAGATCAGCTGGCCTTCTTCTTCTTCTTCTGCCGTCAGCTGTTCAGAGAGGGAGGCTGGAAAAACACTGAACACAATACACACACACACACACACACAGAGTGTAAGCAGCTCCACCTGTCACAGGTCGTCTGCTCGCCGTGCTGCCTTCAGGTCCCCTCAGACTTCTCCAGTCTTTTCACATTAACAAACCAGAGAGCCGCTGCTTAGCCAGAGCCTGGCTAACAGTTTCCCCCTGTTCCCAGTCTTTATGCTAAGCTAGGCTAACCGGCTGCTGGCTGTACAGACATTATTTACTTTAAGTGTCCCCAGACGTTAAAGCTTTTCACTCTGTGCTCGGTCCTGCGCAGCGTGAACGGACGCTCGTTCTGTGAAAATGAGCCAAACGCTTTGAACTTTGACCTGAAAGACGCTCAGACGCGTCGGATCACAGACTGACCTCAGGTCAGAGTCCAGCAGGCAGAAAACACAGTTTGAGTCTCTGGGATGTAGCGACATTAGCATCGCAGCTCGTGTTTCTGCTGCCATGGTAACACGCCTTCAGATCTTAATCTGATCTGAACGCTTTTCATTTTCAAAACACAGTGGTCGTCATGGTAACTCTGGAATTAAAGCCACATTTCATACAGTTTTCAGATGTGACGGTGCGCCGCCACACCAACACGCCATGAGGCGTTTTACCTGCAGGGAGGCTCTGTTTAAGACGCTATCCAGGTGCATCATGGGATGTAGGTCATCTCGCCTCACTTTTTAATCCCACGAGAACAACTGGTGTCTGAGGCTGCGGAGGCGAAACATGAACGTCTTGATCAGATGTGTTTCAGGCTGCATTTAGTCTCTCTCCGCCGCAGCACGCCGTTCATATAGAATATCATCTGCGAGCTGAACTGGAGCCGGGCGAGACCCGAGCCGGCTAAATACAGAACCCCCCCAGTCCAAAGCTGAACCAGAGGTTTAACTGCTCAGCCTGCTGCAGGTCACTGTGACATCACAGCTGGGTGTGGTCAGAGGAGAATCGCGATGCGTCCTTCAGATCTCTGACCGCCTGAACAGATTCAGAAGACAGAAACTCTGACAGGCTGGAGGAATCGGAGGAACTGATCTCCGGTCACGACGGTGAAGACGCTGGTCAGTTTGCTCGCCACCGGAATATGAACGTCCGAAACATCGAGATGAAATGAAAAGAACAATAAGTCCATCTGACAGTAATCTGATTCAAAACGTTCAATAAAGACATACTTCAGTTGAATCCTGCCACCTGCTGGTAGAACGGGGGAACAGCTTGGTTCATTATGTGGAAACCACATAATATAATATAATAATATTTAATATTAAAAACACAGCGCTGACAGTAAAACCTCTGCACTCATTTCTCAGGTTCACCTCTATCAGCCTGAGCTGCACCAAACATGTTTACATGAATAAATGCACATCTTAGTGCATGTGATCATACTGTCGCTAACGGATTTCTCTCCGTCCAGGTTTATTTACGTCACCCTGATTTAACGTTAGTGCTGCATAACATTACAGACCCGACCGTTCTCAAAGCTCGGCTTTTATTTTAATATCTGTACTCTTACTTCCGGCTCACCGCCCTTTATTTTCTTAACGTTTATCTTCAAACGGAGAAATGAAAATAGGGGTTTCAAAAAAAACAAAATCGGACCGTTATTTGAATTTGGTTTAGTCGTTTTTGGATTCAGAAACCAAAAAACGGGAGAACGGCTCTTTTTTCCCGTTTCTTTGTCTTTGGTTTGAAACGACAAATGAAAAAAAGGTGTTTTTTCTATTTTGTTCGTTTCATCGTTCAAACGAAAAAACAAACTATCAGAACGTACATGGACCAACGACAGCAGTAAATAAAACTTGCAGGAATTGTCAGTATTTGTGGAAAAAAATTCATATTTCTGTCTGACATCAGTCAGCTGAGGTGGTTTAACGGCGCTTTCCCAGCAAGCAATTTCACGGTTAAAAGACGTCTAATAGACGTCTAAACAGAGCCCAGACGTCCAGGCTAAAACAGGTAACCACAGCCCAAAACTAGACCAAATACACAGACTTTGAATGACTACATATCTTCCTCTAACAGACAACAGAAAGTGGCTAAAGGATTGTTTTCACTCAAACAAAACAGGTTCTCACAAATAGTTATCTGTCCAAACAAATTAAATGTAAAGATTTTATTAAGACAAAGGATTACAACGTAGACAACTTAAGATAATACAACATGATGGAAATATAAATGAATTATTGCTAAAATATTATGAATACAAAACATTTCATATGTATATGAAAATTCAAACAATTTTAA
The DNA here is from genome assembly GCA_024633595.2 of Lepomis macrochirus. Lineage (NCBI taxonomy): Eukaryota > Metazoa > Chordata > Actinopteri > Centrarchiformes > Centrarchidae > Lepomis > Lepomis macrochirus. The sequence goes on along the minus strand of JALXJV020000005.1, from coordinate 40,546,734 downwards.
CAACATGTGGTAATAAAACATAAATAATGACAAAATAAATTTGTTGGCCACATCCAAATCTAGATCTTCATCTTCATCTTCATCTACGCTGCTGCTTGATACAGGAAGAGCAGCAGATGGGTCTCAGTTGGCCCCAGTCTCTCAGTTGGCCCCGGCCCTCGGTTGGCCCCGGCCCTCGGTTGGCCCCGGTCCCTCAGTTGGCCCCAGTCTCGGTTGGCCCCAGTCTCCTCGGGTGGCCCCAGTCCTCGGTTGGCCCCAGTCCTCGGGTGGCCCCAGTCTCTGCTGGCCCCAGCTCTCGGTTGGCCCCAGTCTCGGGTGGCCCCAGTCTCTCGGTTGGCCCCAGTCTCTGGTTGGCCCCAGTCTCTCGGTGGCCCCAGTCTCTCAGTTGGCCCCAGTCTCGGGTAAATGGGATCCATAACTGTTGAATATGTAAGAATATGAATATAAAGTAAACATTATAATTTGACTGTTCACTGTTTTTCCATAAGACATGACCACAATCATCAAATGATTTTAAATGAAAACATACAGTATATTTCTAATTATCATCCTAATCGAAGGTAAAAAAAACCATAACGTTTTTTTTCTTTTTAATTTAAAAGTATTTATTACCCATTTATCTCTATGGAAAATATACAGATACTTGAACAGGACACATGTTGCATTAGAACAACCAGAGAAAGTTGCTTTTATCCTTTGAGAAAGTTATGTGCTGTGAATGTTTTAGTGTTCTGAATATTTATTGCTGTCTTTGCTGACTGTATGTTGGAGAATTAGCAATAAATATTTAGTGTCAGAAGTCAAAAACTCGTATTTTCATATCATAATGATCTAGTGAGTAAAATGTGTGTGGGTAAGGTTGTACATGTTTCATGTTCACCCCTCTGAATTCAGAGTTTTAAGTGCAGGAGGAGGAAACCTGTGGGATCATGGAGTAACGCTGAAGTTACACCTGCATGCAGCATGTTAAGCTAACGCTAACCACAACGCGTCTTCCTACACTGTTACCCGCTGAAATCTCACGGTTTCTACACGCTAACATATAATGTAGATAAATAATGAAGACATGTCAAACAAAGACACAGATACTTACAGGACCAAAGTAAGTGTTTGCAGTAAACTCTCGCCGCTGCTCGCTGAAAGGCAGAAATCGTGATCCCTCGCTTAAAAAATGGCAGATGTCTTTATCGCGAGATCTGGCCGTCCCTAAAGGGCTCTGCTGATGTCTAACTTTCAAGTCTCAGCTGCCAGGAGTCCTGTCTCAGTAGGGCTACAGCTGCCATCTAGTGGTTGAAAATAGTAATTGCATTTTGTTTTAAATTAAAATGAAAGTTAATTTGAACGCTACAGCTTAAAATAAAGATAATTTAAATGTTTCAAACGCTTACTTGCATTTGATGAAATGATATCACGCACCTCAGCAGCTGCATGAGTGAAAGCCACATGTGACCAGTTTGGTCTGAAACAGGCTACAGCCAAGCCGCGTGACATCAGACCACTGATTGGCTCTATTTCGCTGGTAGTAAAAGCAGGCTACACGTAGCCTCGTCCAAATAAGAGCTAAATCGTGGCTACAGATAGACCCTGACATCTTAATGACACTTAATAGCAAAAATAATGGGATATCAACCATCTCACGTGCTGCCAAGGCAAAACCCACTTTTAATCATTTTGACTTTTTTTGACTAAAAGTGGGCTACAAACAGCCGGTCTGTCTAATGAAGCTAATCGCTGCTTCACGCACAGCCTGCGCGTAAATCAAGTGAAAGAA
>JALXJV020000005.1:40476748-40544463 GCA_024633595.2 Lepomis macrochirus | reverse complement strand
GCGGAGCTTCCTGGAGTGTCGGTCAGCTTGCTGTGATCGTCCGCTGTGTAATGTTGGGTTGGCGGGCGAGGGTCGCTCACTACCGTGGACCCTCGGCTTCATCACCGGCTGCTGGTTCTGGCTCTGCTGGATCTGACGGGCACACTGAAAACTGATCCTGGATCCGAAGCTGGACTGCAGGCTGCAGGTCTTTATTATGTCTCTGTCCCGGATCCATGAGGCTTGTTCACGCTGACGGGTCACTTCGTTGATCGGACAGTCCATCATCGGGACCCGGGGATCAGGACGCCTGGACTGACGGCTTTGACGCCTCAGATGTGTGTGAAGAAAGTAGACGGCGTGTTGTGAGTAAAGACGTAGAGGGGAGGCGTGTGGTCCAGAGATGATTCAGGGATGAAGGCCGTGTGACTAAAGGACACGCAGTCCACTTCACAGCTCTGACCTTTTCCTCTGGGAGAACACGGATCAGCAACAAGTTTTCTTTTGCAGAAATCCCTCCTGCTCCATCATAAAACCCTGTGGCCGGCTGGGCTCGTTTCATCTGCTTTTGGCGCCGACCCGAGTGCGTCTGCTGCGTTCAGAGGGGGAAACGACCTTTAGTGCGATTCAACAGAATGGAAAGCCCCCCGAGGCTGTTCACACCCAACGCCAGTAAACACAGCCTGCGAATGAAGATCGGGCCACAGTCACACCTCTGAGCCATCGGCCCAATCCAGCGTCCCCCCTCAGACTCTGAGGCGTGCTCTCGGAAGTCCGTGAGGACTCGGGGCGTAACAAAACAATAAAGACCCTCAATAACAACATAACAAATGTTCAATAAATGTTTGATTTATTTTTTATCACGGATGAATTATTACTTAATTTTCTTTTAAGATATTTGTTTTGTTGAGGGACTGAAAAGATTTTCTGAAAAGGATTTTATCAGAATAGTTCTGAATGTTTTCTGTTTGGCTTCAGGTGTTTGTTCTGACCAGAAAGGAGCTGAAATCCGTCATTAAACCTGAAAGAAATAATGAGACGTTTTGTTATGTTTCATCCAGGAGGTGGCGCTCAGGCTACATTTTAAAATGCCAGCCGCCATAAACCACTGAAGAAGAAGAAGAGGAGCGGAGGCAGCTCCCAGCCTGCAGCACGTTCTGCAGGGGTCCGATGTGTGATGGTGAGATGAAGCTCCATGAAGCTCTGCAGCTTCCATCCAGCTGCTTCAGTCTGGGCTGAAGCTTCACGGTGCTTCGCTTTGCTCTAGTGCGCCATCAGGTGGACAATAGATGTAAAACAGGCAGCAGGGCTTTGGTGTGAAGCTTTGAACTGAATAATGATGTTTGTGATGCCAATAACTGATTAACTTATTAATAAAGCGTCTTTATGATACAATGACGGTCAAAAGGAAAGTGAAGGCAGAAGGTTTGGGACTTTATATAATAGAGACAACGCTTTAACTTTAACTTTCTTTAACAATAACTTTTCCACAGAGCTGAGCTTCAGGCCGTTTCTGTTTTTTAATTTTCACCTGCTGTAGAAAGTTATTATTGGGAAGATGGGGTGAGAGTTTAATTTTTACCAAAACCACAAAATGTCAACACTTTCTTACTAAAATTTTCTTCTTTTCATCAATGATTTAGTTATTTGATCAAAGTAATTCTGACATAAGTTGATAAACTTTTTTAGTCATTAAAATAAGCTACAGATAAAATCTAATTGTGTTAAATTTAAAGTTCTAAAGTCCACAAACTGTTGAGGACGGTCCGCTTTGCTGCTCCTGTCGAATCGCGACACCAAACCACCTCCTGAATCGGGTCACGTGGTGCGGCCGGCTGGTGAGGCTTCAGACGTCACCACATACGCCACCAACACGAGCCTCGATACTGAAGGACGCATCACTAGGTCCGGTTCTGACCCCGGGCAGGAGAGGCTGCAGTTGGTCGCTGTTAGCATCGGCAGCTAGCTTTAGCTCCGCTCCAGAGCTAACGGAAGCTAGCTGGAGCTAACGCTGGTTAGCAGCCTGAGCTGAGCGACATGGCGACAGAGGACCAGAAACCAGAGACGGGAAACACCGAGCCGCCTTCATCCTCCTCAGGGTCCGGCACTAAGGGGAGTCAGCCCGGACCCGGGACGGCCGGTCCGGTTAGCTAACAGCTTGCTAACAGTTAGCTCTGCACTGAGTCTTGGTGTGAGACAGTTTCTGTGGTCTCTGTGAAGGACAGGTTCTGGTCTCAGCGTGGACACGGGTCCGCCCTCCCCGAACGTTTACAGACCTGAGACCTGTCCCTGTGTTCTCATCATTATCAGGCCTGCAGCTAGTTGATGGGGACCAGGATCAGGGTCCACATCTCCCAGGCGTAGTGGATTTGAAGGTGCTGCCTTCCATGGTCCTGCTCCATCAGACAGAAATGTTAATATTTTTTCATGTTCTCCCAGTTTAATGGTTTGGGGTGTTTAATCCTGGACCGTTTGTTCCAGCTGCAGCAGATAATAAATAACCTGCTGGAGGAAGTCCGACCTTCAGACCTGCAGAAAGTCCTCGGGTTGGTTCTGCTGCTCCTCGGTGATTTTACTAGTGATGCTCAGCCTGTTTCCTGTTAATGTGACCTCAGAATCATTCTGGATACGACTGTTCATATTTGTGTGTCGTCATTTTCCAGCTTCTGACATTTATCTGTAGACATTAACATAAAACAGGCAGCAGGACAAACCTCCTCCCCGCTGAGCTGCATTTTATTGGCACATTAAAAACAGAAACGTCTCCTCATTAGTTTGCATCACTAATCAGCTTCACTAAGCTCAGCTCCTCCGTCACCTCCGTCCTTTCTTTTTGTTCAGGACAGAGCTGCAGGCTGCGTCAGTTTAGTCTCAGTTTGGACCTGATGTTCTCAACATTGGACAAGTAGGCAGGAATAAAATCCAGCTTCCAGTTCCTTTCTACAAACTGAGCTGATGTTCAGTTCCATAGCAGCTCTGCAGCTGCTGGAGAAGCTTCCTGCTCAGCTGCAGGCTGAAGCGGAGATGTTAGCTAACTCAGCGCTAACAGGCTTCACTGAACCAGCAGCTGGAAACAGAAGCCGACTCGCTGTAACAGAGACCCAACGTTTACTGACACAATATTTTCACCGTCACTTCCTGTCGCTCGGACGATCAAACGCTCCTCCTGATTCAGAGTCAGGCTGTCCATCAAGTCCAGGTGGGCCCATCCAGTGGTTTCTGATCTGGGTCTGGTCTCATGTTGGTGTCCTGCGCTGTAAAGGTCTTGAAGCTGCTGTCGGTCTCTCCTCAGGTACTAACCAGGTGTCTGTCTGTGTTCGGAGAGTGGCTCGCCAGCTCCTGTAAGACCCCTCACACCTCCTCCTAGCTCCTGCTGTCAGGCCTTTAAAGAGTCCACCTGGAACCAGCAGAACAGGTCCGGTACCGTTCCTTTACTGACGCTGGCCGATGCAGCTGTTTGAGAGCAGGATCTTCTCTTTCAGGCGCTTTGCTGATGAGTGAAACAGGAGCAGGTTTCAGACGGGTTTAAAGGACAGCAGGGTCCAGTTTGTCAGACGTCTTTCAGCCGCTTTACTCTCTACAGTAGATCTACTGTGATTGGTCCGTGCCCTGAGGTTGCAGTAACCATGGTAACCTCTCTGTGCAGCTGCTGACAAGTCCATCGTCGGACTCAAAATGGTGAGACACCTCGGTCCCGATCCTGGTCTGAACCCGATCCTGTGAGTCTGTCTGTGTTGCAGGGGATCTCTGATGTGTCCTGGTCTTCAGACTCCAACTTGCTGGTTTCTGCCTCCGACGACAAAACGCTGAAAATCTGTGAGACACACAGACGGACTGCAGGTTTGGTGTCTGCGTCAGAGGCGGACCGGGTCTCCTTTCTGAGTCTGCTTCATCTACAGAGCGTCAGAGTGCTTTTCATAAAGAGGTCTAGACCCGCAGAAACCTGGAGCAGGACCACGGTGGTGACCTTCATCCTCTTCCTCCTCGCTCATCTTCCCCTTCATGGTTAAAGCAGAGGAGTCTCTGAACCAGAGGAGGGGCATCTCTTTACCAGAGGGGGGGCGTCTCTGGGGAAGGAAGATTCTTAATGAGTCCGCGGTTCTTATTAGTTTGGTAGCCAGTGTTTGATCCCCAGCCTGACAGGATGCACAGGTGTTTGACGTTGGAGGTGGTGTTGGTGCAGCAGTGGGCTGCCTGCAGAGATGAGCGCCGTCCCGGGTAAACAGAAGTCTCTGTCTGTCTCTTCAGGGGAAGTGTCTGAAGACTCTGAAGGGTCACAGTAACTACGTCTTCTGCTGCAACTTCAGCCCTCAGTCCAACCTGGTGGTGTTCCAGGTTCCCTTCAGCAGAGACGGCTCGCTGATCGTCACAGAAACGCGTCTCGCTGCAGAACCAAGCTGATTTGATTCTGTGTCTGCAGCCGGACCTGGGACACGGCGTCGGGACAGAGTCTGAAGACTCTGATGGGTGTTCCAGACCTCTGAACGCCCCTTTAGAGGTCTGGAACACGGCCGCTCTGTGAGTCACTTCCTTTGAGGAGAAATCTGAATCCAGGGAGGAAATGTCCATTTAATACTTGCTGGTGTCATGAAGCGCCTCAAAACAGCCAATCAAATCTTGTACAGAACTCACTGGCAGGTCACTCTGAGCCAATCAGCAGCCTGCTACAACAACACAAGAGGCTAACGCTTGCCCAGTGTTCATCAAAGACTTCTACGGGAGACCGTTAGGGTCACATGTGGACGCTTGAGGTCTGACTTTAATGTCAGAACTCAAACGCCTCTGTAGACGCCAGCGCATGCCTCGGCTCAGATGTGATTCTTTGTGGCTGGTTTGTCTGAAAGCCTTTTGAAGATACGTGATCTTAAATTAGATTTCCGCCTTTAAAAACTGCCTCCAGGACACTTCGCCTCCAGCTGCCCGCCTGAGCTTTTGGGCTTTTGTTCTGGATTCAGACTCGAAGTCGCTGAAGTGCTGCCGTCTGCAGGTCTGGACTCGTCCTCTCAGTGTGATTGTGAGATCGTCTCTTTAATCCTCAGAGCGCGGCCTCTTCTTAGATGTTAAAGGCCAAAGTATAGTGTAGAAGGTTCTTTTTGGTAAATAGCGTCTTTTTTTGGGCTTTTTGACAAATACCACAGATTTCTTCTCCTGTCGCCTCGTGGACATTTCTAAAAACATCTCCGACGTTGAGTGGGATTGAAACTGTCTCCTGCGCTTCTGTTAAAATCCTCTCTACTGTTTAAAAATCTGAGCCGATGGGGAATTTATTTATTTTATTTCCTTCAGGTGCAGAGGCGTCACGACACTTCTGTCACGATGCCATGTTGTGATTTCAAACATTGCGATATTTTGCGATTTATTACCTTTTTTCCAACTTCAAACTCCAAAGGAAAACTCTTGTTCTAGTGGACGGAAAAAGAAACTGATTTTATTATTGTGGTACCAAAAAGTCCAGTTTATATAATTAAAGGTCGATACTTGGCGTCCGTGTATCGGTAATATTGCCACGTAAAATACTATACATGTCGGGTCACATGGTCACAGGTGTGACCCGTGTGGCGGTCTGAAAGGTTCCAGCACTGAGCGGTGTCACCGGTGTGACCCCACACAGAGCGAGGCTGGTTCCTACCCACAGGCCCTGTGGAGGTCAGCGGGTCCCCTGTGCGACGGTTCCACACATCTCACTTCATATACTGACGGCGGCCGGGCGTCGGCTCCCGTCCAATCGGCTGGCTGTTCCACAGGCCGGATCAGCGCTGACAGTAAATACTGCGTGCATTAAAATACTATTTCGTCTCCGGTGACAGAAGTTGGAGGGATTTGTTTTTCTCAAAGCCCAAACATGTGACTGTGTCCATATTATTTTAGGAAGGAAAAGATCGGACTCAAAGGTCCTGACAGGGTTTCAGTGACGGGACATTTTAACGCTCTAAGCCGTGGTTAGCTCCGCTAGTAAAGGGCTGACACGCAGTGATAAACTGCTTTAACATCTCGGCCAGGTTTCACTTCCTGTCCGGAGGCAGGACTGCAGGGGGACCTGCTGAGCTCAGGAACACAGAGGACTTTCCAGAAGAAACGAATCAGCTTCAGCAGAGAGGAACCATGTGATCCCTGTCTGTCACAGCAGCTGGATCATCCCTGGAAAAGTCCTGGAAAATGGCTTCTTCAGTTACAGCGCTGCTCGCTTCCATTTGTGAAATCCGTGGCTGTGATTTCCTCGCCCCGACCTCAGATAGCTCGTGGTTCAGCTCGTGGTTCAGCTCGTGGTCCAGCTCGTGGTTCAGCCCGGTCGGCTCTTCTTTAAACCTTAAACCCCCTAAAGCCTCGCCGACAACTCTGGACAAGTCAGTATGACGCCGCCTGTCAGCAGCCGTACAGACGCATCAGGTTTTAACTGTGTGTTTCTGGTTCATGTGATGCTGGTCGCCTTCAGGTTCCTCAGGGCCCCGGGGTCAGTCTAACCGTTAGGCCTCTAGAGGAGCAGGATTAGCAGAGACCGTGGGTGATGTGGGTCGGATGAGCATTTAGGATTATAGGCTGATGGACACCAGCAGTTCGTGTCCATCAGTTCATTTACTTACTTACAAACAGAGCCGCAGTGGAACATGAGGAGGAAGGATCTGGACTAACTTCTGATCTTAGCAGGGGCCGTTTTGACCCGGAGACCACCAGGCTGAACCTTCAGGACAGTTCGTCCAGCTAACGGTGTTCTCAGCACGCTGAAGCTGTGGGACTACAGCAAGGGAAGGTACTGACTGTCTCTGTCTGTCTCCTGCCTGTGTCTCTGTCTCTTTGTCTGTCTCTTTGTCTGTCCGTCTTCAGCGGTTTGACCTTCTGTCTCTGTCCTCTTGGCGTTTCAGTGTTTGAAGACGTCTCCGGCCATAAGAACGAGAAGTACTGCATCTTCACCACCTTCTCTGTCACAGGAGGGAAGGTGAGGTCAAACTCAGTAAACCTGTAGAGGAGCTTTGACCTTTGACCTCGGTGTTTCAGTGGATCGTGTCGGACTCTGAGGACAGCCTGGTTTACATCTGGAACCTTCAGACCAGGTCGTTCAGAAACTACAAGGACACACAGGTGACCTTTAACCTCTCAACATGACTCCCACCTTTGTCTCCTAGTCCCCGACTTTGTCTCCTGGTCTCTGACTTTGTCTCCTAATCTCTGGCATTGTCTCCTAGTCCCTGACTTTGTCTCCTAGTCTCTGCTAGTTCCTGTCCTAGTGTTCAGTGTTGTTTCTGTGTCCTCGTCCCCCATCGTCTGGCCTAACCTTCATGTGGTCTCAGAAGAGGTTCTGGTCTCTGAGCTCACCGCAGGATGCCCAGAGTACATGCTGCTAACAGGAAGTAGAAGACGCAGCGGGTGTTGTCTCTCTAACTCGAGTGTCTTTGTGTCTCCTGCAGACGTGGTGACCTCGACCGTCCAACAGAGACCATCATCGCCTCAGCCGCTCTGGAAAACGACAAAACCATCACGCTGTGGAGGACTGTTAGACCCTGACCTGCTCACAGATCAGCCATGATCCGGATTAACACAGAACCAGTTCCCCCTCAGTCTTCTGATGCGAACACACAGTCAGACCAGGTCCCACGGCGTCCCGGCTTCAGACCAAAGACCAAAATGATTTTTGAGTGAGGTTCTGTTTGTTTTAATTTCCTCTTTTATATTTCATTTCCTCTCCTTCATATTAAAAGACTTCTGCTGGTTCAGGGAAATTAGTTTCCTCCTCTAAAATAATTTTTAAAAACTAGTTTTTTAAAAAGTTTTTAAACTAAAGTCTTAAATACTTTAGGAATATTATTGGTGCTTGTTCGTACAATAATAACAAATTCCCCAGTAAGTTTGATATACAAGTAGAAGAATCAGATGTTCCAGTGAGTCCATGAACGCACCACACATGAGAAAAGCTGTTCAGTCGCTTAAAGGAAAGTTTCTGTTAGAAACACGGACACAAAGCTGCAGCTGATTAGTTGATCAGTAAAAACATCTGAATTCTCTGATTCAGCATCTTAAATGTGAGCGTTTCCTGTTCTGTGGCTGTAAAAGTGTTTCATCTTTCGGGTCGTGGACCAAACGAGACGTTTGAGGACGAGTTCTGGACCGAAAGGCAAATCGATTTAATCCAGAGTGAGAACGGTCAGCCGCTCGGAGCGTTAACCACGTGATGTCACTATGACGTCATGCAGGACTTTTCAGGAAACCGGACCGACCAGAACCAGACCTGGACTTCATGTGAACCTTTTTAACCCTGTGTGGGTTGAAGAACAGTGGACTGGGCCACGCCCACTGTCAGCTGACCCCCACCCCCCAGAGTTCTGTAAATAAAGCTTTTTGACCATGAGCTGCGTGTCCGTGTCTAAACACAAAGATGATCAGTCGCTTCAACAAACATTTAAAAGTCCTGAACGTTTACTGAGCTGCTTGTTTTCAGCCACGTGTCCTGCTGCACTTTGTGAACTGATTCGTTTCAGAGGATTCTGGGTAGTTTAATTCAGTTCAAAATAGCTTTATTGGCATGAATGTGTAACAACAATGTTGCCAAAGCATCATACAAACTACATAAGAACAATCAACCCCAAACATTTCATTAAACAAGCAATCAAAGCGTGTTTGTGTTAAAAAATAAAATATCTCTATGGCGCCCCGACGGGTTTGAAGTCCTCTGAAGAGGACGAGCGCTAACGTGGCCGCGATGTTAGCCACGTGCTAACTGCTAACCACAAAGCCGTGAGACTCAAATCAGACATGAGACGGTTCAGACGGATAAAAGTAGTTTTTATTCGATTAAACCAAAACAAAGTTCAAACCTCCCTGTTTCTTCTTCTGTGGTCTCCATCAGCAGCTCCTCCCAGTGATGAAGGGAAACGTTTGAATTTCCTAAAGATTTCACGTCGTCACTACGACACCTGAGTTTAACACCTTCACGTCTCCTACATCCTTTTTCATTGCAGTAAACACAAGAAGTGGATCTGGATCAGGCTCATTAACATAAACCCGCCTCCTCGTCTGTTCGCACATCGGTTAGTTTTGATTCGCCGATGACAGAATGTCAAACATCTCGTAGTTTTTCTTTACAGTCTGAGAGCGAAGTGCTAAAAACCCCTGAGACAAACCGCACACGGGCTGATGGTACATGTAGTCCGTTAGAGCAATACATTCCTAAATGAGCGCTATACTGACAGAGAGCAGTGCCTACATGTCCCAGGATGCATTGCACACGAGCTCCACCCCCAGCGGCCTCTCAGCTTCTACGCTAGCTAGCTGCTAGCTGCAAATCAAAGTTACTCACAAATGAATTCCTGCGCTCGAAAGCAGTTCTGTCCGGTACGCATCAGATGACGCTCTATAACAACCTGGACGTGATGCCTGTGATGTCACCTGCAGGTTTCTGAACAGCTGCTTTAAAGCTGTAGGTGGGCGGAGCCGGCCGTCGCCATCTTGGCAGCGTGTCACCCAGGATAACCAAAATGGGCAAAGAGGCGGAGCGTGGGAGGGGCTGAGGTGACCGGCTGCAGAAACCTCGTCCATCTAGCTCGACGTTACCAAGCTTAGCTGATGCTAAGAGCTGCAGAGGCTGAGAAGGCTAACTGCTATTCAGCTGGCGTTTTGCCATTAAATATTTTTTGTGTCGGTGGTGAAAGCAAAGGTTTGTCTTTCTGAAACTTTAATGTTTCTAACTAAATAATCATATTAACGGCCAAAGAGGTGTTTCTACAGCAGAATCAGGACATTTCCCTGATCTGCTCTGTGTCCTGGATTAGAACTAATCCTTTAGACCAGTTTAAATATCCTTAAAGCGGACGCCAGTTTTTAGCAGACGATCACTTTGCGTCGACGCTAACGTCGTTCTGGCTGTTGGAGAACGAAAACTCTGCTTCATCTGGATAAAGCGACCACAGATTTTAAGTTTCACCAAACAAATTCCCACCTAACAAACACGACGCTGCATCTGGGACACAAGAACAGCGGAGTCGTGTCGTGCTCTTAATGAAATGCATTCTGGGATACAACAGACTGCTAGTAGCATCAAGGCTACGAGTGACAGCGATGGCAGGCGAGTTACAACCCTCCCCCCAGTTTCCATAAAAGGACAAATTAGCTTTATACAGTGAAAACCAAGGAGCTCAAGCTCCGTGGAGCCTCGAGTGGCCACTCGATGAACTGCAGATTTTAGCACTTCATTTTTCAGCCCTGCAGTTTTGCCGCTTGGTTTGTAAAAAGCAGGAAGTTCAGGCTTCGGTATCACAACAACGCCAACGCTAGCTGAGTTAGCACTGCAGCATAAAGTCTCAGTTCCTTCAAATGAGGCTCAGCGTTCACACAGTTCTTCCTGCCTCAGTATTACAACATTAGCTCCACATGCTAGCTCTGTAATGTTAGCCGTTAGCTGTAGGCTAATGGCTAAAACGTAGCATTAGTAACTGCTCCCTCAGAGGTCGTCTGCTCGCTCTTCTCAGCAGTTTGAGCAAAGGCACTCTTGACTTGGTTGAAGATCCAAAACTAATTTAAAACGTATTCATGACGCCTCTGCTCTCATAACTTAGGACGCCAGACGTCTGCAGACAAAGGAAGGTTAAAACCAAGTCTGGCTTTAACTTGATGTTAACCTTCCTAGTCTCGCGCCAGGCCCGCCGGTCCTGGAGGGACTCGGTAATGATTCAACTACAATTCTCAAGGTTCAACATCAGTTTTCACTCGTTACCACAACTTCATCACAACCAAACGCCTCAAAACAACAAAACTTTCATCGCAATATTTTTTTTACAAAAGCCGCTGCAACATCACAAAAAGGCCCTCGAGGTGCTGGAGGACCCGACTACTCTCCGACGCTCTGTGTCAGTAACTGACACCCAGGACTTTGTTCTTCAATGGAGGACCGTTAGCATGTTCTGTTCCCCGACTGCGTTTCTACATCGTCCGCTCAGCCGGCCGTAAACATGGACGCAGCGTGAAACTGTGTCAGCGGCTAATGCTAACACTGACTGACCGAGCAGTCTGAAGTGACCTAGACCAGAAACATACCAATGAAGCTGAGCGGTAACAGAGACAGCAGGACCAGTCCAAACCGGACCAGAGCCGTATGAAATCGGGTCCAAACTGGACTAGAACAGTTTATTTTGTCAAAATAGATCTGCAGTTTTACATCAAACCAGTTTTTAAAAACACGTCCAGTGTGTGCCGATCACGGGTGAGCAGCCGGTGGACAGAGTCCGACGGGCCGGTTCAGGCCGGTCTTAAACCAGAGGAGTCCAGCGCAGCGTGCCGATGGAGATCAGGGTCTGGCAGGTGGCCGAGTCCAACCAGACGGACTCCACCAGATTGAAGTGCAGGAAGCCGAGAGCGAATCCGCAGCTGACGTCTGACACGTGATGTTTACCCAGCAGCACCCGGGACACGCCCGCCAGGAAGGCCCACAGGTAGAGCAGGATCCTCAGGGGCACCTGGAGGACAGGCAGACTTTATTACTACCAGGCTCCTGATCTTCAGACCGGTTCCCTTTCTAGTATCTAGACCCCTTTCTAGTGACCAGACCCCTTTATAGCGACCAGACCCCTTTCTAGTAACCAGATCCCCTTCTAGTAACTAGACCCCTTTCTAGTGATCAGACCCCTTTCTAGTAACTAGACCCCTTTCTAGTGACCAGACCCCCTTCTAGTAACTAGACCCCTTTCTAGTGATCAGACCCCTTTCTAGTAACTAGACCCCTTTCTAGTGACCAGACCCCTTCTAGTAACTAGACCCTCTCTAGTGAACAGACCCCTTTCTAGTCACCAGACCCTTTCAAGTGACCAGACCCTTTCTAGTCACCAGACCCCTTCAAGTGACCAGACCCTTTCTAGTAACCAGACCCCTTCTAGTAACTAGACCCCTTTCTAGTGAACAGACCCCTTGTTCATTAGAGGGTCTAGTTACTAGACCCTTCTAGTCACCAGACCCTTTCAAGTGACCAGACCCTTTCTAGTCACCAGACCCCTTTCAAGTGACCAGACCCCTTTCTAGTAACCAGACCCCCTTCTAGTAACTAGACCCCTTTCTAGTGAACAGACCCCCTTCTAGTAACTAGACCCTTTCTAGTGAACAGACCCCCTTCTAGTAACTAGACCCCTTTCTAGTGAACAGACCCCTTTCTAGTCACTAGACCCCTTTCTAGTGATCAGACCCCTTTCTAGTGATCAGACCCCTTTCTAGTAACCAGACCCCTTCCTAGTCACCAGACCCCTTTCAAGTGACCAGACCCCTTTCTAGTCACCAGACCCCTTTCTAGTGAACAGACCCCTTTCTAGTCACTCAGACCCTTTTCTAGTGAACAGACCCCTTTCTAGTAACCAGACCCCTTCCTAGTCACCAGACCCCTTTCAAGTGACCAGACCCCTTTCTAGTCACCAGACCCCTTTCTAGTGAACAGACCCCTTTCTAGTAACCAGACCCCTTTCTAGTGATCAGACCCCTTTCTAGTAACCAGACCCCTTTCTAGTAACCAGACCCCTTTCTAGTGAACAGACCCCCTTCTAGTAACCAGACGCCTTTCAAGTGACCAGACCCCTTTCTAGTAACCAGACCCCTTTCTAGTCACCAGACCCCTTTCTAGTGAACAGACCCCTTTCTAGTAACCAGACCCCTTTCTAGTCACCAGACCCCTTTCTAGTCACCAGACCCCTTTCAAGTGACCAGACCCCTTTCTAGTAACCAGACCCCTTTCTAGTAACCAGACCCCTTTCTAGTCACCAGACCCCTTTCAAGTGACCAGACCCCTTTCAAGTGACCAGACCCCTTTCTAGTAACCAGACCCCCTTCTAGTAACTAGACCCCTTTCTAGTGAACAGACCCCCTTCTAGTAACTAGACCCCTTTCTAGTGAACAGACCCCTTTGTTCACTAGAGAGGGGTCTAGTTACTAGAGACCCCTTTCTAGTAACCAGACCCCTTTCTAGTCACCAGACCCCTTTTCTAGTGAACAGACCCCTTTCTAGTAACCAGACCCCTTCCTAGTCACCAGACCCCTTTCAAGTGACCAGACCCCTTTCTAGTCACCAGACCCCTTTCTAGTGAACAGACCCCTTTCTAGTAACCAGACCCCTTTCAAGTGACCAGACCCCTTTCTAGTAACCAGACCCCTTTCTAGTAACCAGACCCCTTTCTAGTCCAGACCCTTCAGTGACCAGACCCTTTCAAGTGAGACCCTCTAGTACCAGACCCCTTCTAGTACAGCCCTTCAGTAACAGACCCCTTTCAAGTGACCAGACCCCTTTCTAGTGAACCAGACCCCTTTCTAGTAACCAGACCCTTTCTAGTAACCAGACCCCTTTCTAGTCACCAGACCCCTTTTCTAGTGAACAGACCCCTTTTCTAGTGAACAGACCCCTTTCTAGTAACCAGACCCCTTTCTAGTCACCAGACCCCTTTCAAGTGACCAGACCCCTTTCTAGTCACCAGACCCCTTTCAAGTGACCAGACCCCTTTCTAGTCACCAGACCCCTTTCTAGTAACCAGATTACGCTCTGTATGAAACAGTAATCACATTACTTTGTGTGAAACTCAGTAATCTTATCCTGACACGCCGACCTCAGACTGGCGGCGTGCTCACAGGTAAAGTCAGCGTTCTGTCCAACACAGTAAACATGATACTGACCGCCAGCACCAGGTGGTTCAGCAGGAACTTGGAGACCATGACGGCTCGGCTGATGCGGCTGCTGGGAAAGAATACGTATCCATGGCAACGTAGTCCAAAATCCCAGGAGGGAAATCCCACGGTCCGCGGCGTTTGACCAACTTCTGCATCCCGGCGACCGTCATCAGGTCCAGGATCAGAGCTGCAGGAGACAGACGGGGACATGTTGGACTAATCTGGTGCTAACGTGCTAACACCGCCATGTGACCTGCTGACATCAGAGGCCGCGTGCTGTCCCGTCGTCATTCTCACCCAGCAGCAGGTTTACGAGGACTTCCTGTCCGGCCAGCGTGTTGCTCCTCCACAGGCAGATCAGAGTCCCAAAGAGCCAGGGCAGGGCGTGTCCTGTGAGGGCCAGCAGGGTCACCATGGAGCGCAGCGGGGCCCCGGAGCCGCTGGTCCCCACGCACACGCCCAGACGCTTGGACAGGCTGATGTCGATGGCCAGCAGAGAGTTGATGGCGATGCCTCGAAACGAAGGATTCAGCTGCATACAGTCCTCCTTCACCCCCCCGTCGGCTGCTGAGCCCCCCTCTGAGGAGTCCCTCGACCCCCTGAGGACAGAGAGACCAGGACAGGACAGAGACGGGTCAGGAGGGGACGGGCCGCAGACCGACTCATCCTCTGCTGCCACCAACCTTCTCAGTTGGTTTTTTGTTCAGGTATTAATCAGTGTTTCAGGTCTGGGTTCTGTTCTGCTGAGTAAGTAAGTTTGAAGGTAAATCTGTGTTGGCACGGTAACAAGTTTAGAGCTGCCTCCGATATAAACAGGTCATCCTGAAACCAGCTGAGCTCCATCCTGGCTCTGCCTACATCTGTCCACAGCAGAGCCTAGTTTAATGTTAATATGTTCCTTATAAAATGATCAGATATACTAGGATAACGTTAACTCCAGTTACAGCAGTTTATTTTAAGGGTTTTCATTAAATGCAAGAACAGTGCTCTACACGGTGCTTCAGTTAGTCTCTCATTAGTTAATAAGTCCTGTTCAGCTCATCTCCAGGTTCCTCATCTTATTCAGAGGTCGTACCTGAACAGGTTCACATTGCTGCAGCTCCTCTTTTCACCCTGTGCTGAAGGCTTCGTTTTAGCTACAGAGTGATACATCTTGTCTCTACATGATCTTTGTGGGGAGTTGCACACGCTCAGTTCCTACTTAAGGACTACTAGTTCAGGAGCAGAGTTTTCTGTGGGATACGGGAGCTCCCTTTGGGTTCACCATGCAAACCTGTTACATGCACAAAAAAAGGTTAATATAGTCATTAAAGGCGGTGAAGCTTTCGATCCAGCTGGTTCAGTCTGGGCCGGAGCTTCACCGAGCTTCATTCGCTCTAGTGCGCCGTCAAGTGGACACTAGATGTACAACAGGCAGAGTGATAAACGGCAGCAGGCTTTGGTGTGTGAAGCTTTCAATTCAAAGAATGAATGTGACGCTGATACATCACTGATGAACTTACTGATATGGTGTCTGTCTTTATGATACAGGGTCGAAGGGAACGTGGACACAGGGCAGAGGGTTCTGATGCGGACGTGCTCGTGTTACCTGGTTTGGGACCTCAGATACATTCTTCTCATTTTTATTTTAAATAACTTGTCCACAGTGCTGCTGGGCTTCAGGCGGTTTCTTTATATGGAGATGATTCTACCTGCTTGATAATTCGGGTGATGTGGGGTCAGACGGCCCAGTTTAGTTCTTACAAAAACAAACAGTCTCAACCCTTTCTTCCTGCTGCTCTGACTCGGCTAAAATTTCCTCTGTTTCATCACATTTTCTGAAGTTATTTCAAAAAATCTATTAAATTGTGTTCAAATAAAATCAAAAATCAAAGCTCCACTAAATGTTGAGGGTCCGTCGCATTTTGCTGCTGCATTTGAATCGAACGCCAAACCTGCGAAGCATTTCCTGAATCGGTCACGAGCCTCGACACGGACGAGGGGTCGGCCCGGTGCAGCCTCCTCAGCTCAGGCTGTGCAGCAGTGTCGGTGCTGCCAGCTCCTTTTCTGACTGAGTCCTCTGAGAGGCTGCAGCTGACGGTCATTTCACTCGAGGCTTCTACAGGTTATTTCAACGGTTCATCGATGAGCCTTTTAAGAAGGTCTTTTGCTTGGCGGCGGAAAAAACAGCTGAAATGTGAAACAGGAAATGAGGCTGACGCCAGTTTGGTTTTACGGCGGACGACGGTGACATTACAGAGCTGTTTTTTCTTTAGCTTGAAATAATCCCAGACTTTGGACACTTTGTCCCTCGCTGTTTTCTCTCTTCCTCCACTTTGCAAACAGCTCCATCATAATCACGTCGTGCTCACAGCGTCAGCGCGACAGTAATAAATGTCCCTGTGTAGTTACAGGGATCAAACGAAGCCTCGATGAGTTTTAGTGAGTGGTTTGATGGATGAACCTTCTCAGTCCTGGAACACAGAGACTAAAGTTATTACAGCAGCTGCTAACTCTGAGTCTCCTTTCATGTGAAAACTGGATATTTACAGGATTATGGACACATGTTGTATTACGTGTTCATCAGGTTTTACAGTTTGATAGTCCATATAGTCCAGCTGGGTTCTAGTTCCGGTCCATAAGGAGGTCTGAGCTCAGCAGTAAAGTCCTGCAGCCATTATTTTGAATCATTAATGGATTTTCACTGAAATGATCATTGACATTAATCAGAGAAACAGGTTTTCCAGATGAGCTGTGCTGAGCGCCGCGCGAGCGTCATCATGAACTGATGAATAATTAATAATTAACATGACCCCATACAGGGCGAGCTTCTCCCTGAGCAGCAACGTTAGTCTGTGTTGGTGTATTTCAGGCTCTTGTTGCAGGATCACACACGTTAAGAGTAGGACAGGCTCCAGTCAGTGTGCTGTATTTAAGGAATCAGGCTGCTAGTTTCAATGTTGACTAAATAATTAAATATAGCTCATAACCCTCCCCACGAGCGTCTACATTAAACTTCATCATTTTAGAATGTGTTTCCTGTCTTTTATTTTGTATTTTGGCGTGTATTTCCTGTCCTGAGGAGGCGGACCTCGCTAATCGCGGCGATATCTCCTCATTAATCCTGACATTCATGCAGCTCCACATTCCAAAGTTTGCTGCAGCAGGCAGATTTCGCTCGCCCGCTCCTGGCGGCTCCTCAGACGATGTTTTGACCGGTTAGCGGGTCACGGGGTCTCTTTACGGGCTCAGTGTGCACTTCAGGGCGTTTTGCGGGGACACGCAGCGCTGTTGAGCTGCCGATGATCCCCTTCAGTCTGAGAGGCTTCAGAGTGCGAACTCTGAAGCCTCTCAGACTGAGTTTCTCTTCTGGACCTGGACCAGGACCAGAGACCGCGTCATAAAGGATTAATTCAGCAGTGGGTTCAGTTCTGGAGTTCGTCCTGAAACGTCTCGGCTGCATCACCGAGCATAAAGAAGTTAAAGGTTCCAGTAGACCCGGGATCAGGTTTCTGGTTTTTATAGTCCTGAGGGTAACTGAGACCAGCAGCTGCTGGGAGTTTACTGAAGTTTACAGTCTGAATCCTTAAAACTCAGGGATCCTGGATCAGGATCAGGGTCTGTTATCATGTCAGTGGGCGGAGTCTTACCTCAGTCCCGCGTCCTCCTGCTGACTCTGCTGTCTTAAGGAGGCCCTCCTCGGACCGCCACCTCCTCGCCCCTCCCAGCCGCCGGCTCCCTGCGGGGCTGGTTCAGGGACAAAACTCAGGCCGGTTCAGGACGTTGTTCCGGTCTCTGGCCCGGGACCGGGCCTGGCTGCCGGGCATGACGGGCGTGTCGGAGGTGCTGCTGGCTAAACGGCGTGCAGCTCTGCAGGACTGTGACGGAGCCGGTCTGAGACTCTGAGGGACTCTGCTATAAATAGATCAGCTGGCCTTCTTCTTCTTCTTCTGCCGCCAGCTGTTCAGAGAGGGAGGCTGGAAAAACACTGAACACAATACACACACACACACACACACAGAGTGTAAGCAGCTCCACCTGTCACAGGTCGTCTGCTCGCCGTGCTGCCTTCAGGTCCCTCAGACTTCTCCAGTCTTTTCACATTAACAAACCAGAGAGCCGCTGCTTAGCCAGAGCCTGGCTAACAGTTTCCCCCTGTTCCCAGTCTTTATGCTAAGCTAGGCTAACCGCTGCTGGCTGTACAGACATTATTTACTTTAAGTGTCCCCAGACGCTAAAGCTTTTCACTCTGTGCTCGGTCCTGCGAGCGTGAACGGACGCTCGCTCTGTGAAAATGAGCCAAACGCTTTGAACTTTGACTCTGAAAGACGCCAGACGCTGCCGGATCACAGACTGACCTCAGGTCAGAGTCCAGCAGGCAGAAAACACAGTTTGAGTCTCTGGGATGTAGCGACATTAGCATCGCAGCTCGTGTTTCTGCTGCCATGGTAACACGCCTTCAGATCTTAATCTGATCTGAACGCTTTTCATTTTCAAAACACAGTGGTCGTCATGGTAACTCTGGAATTAAAGCCACATTTCATACAGTTTTCAGATGTGACGGTGCGCCGCCACACCAACACGCCATGAGGCGTTTTACCTGCAGGGAGGCTCTGTTTAAGACGCTATCCAGGTGCATCATGGGATGTAGGTCATCTCGCCTCACTTTTTAATCCCACGAGAACAACTGGTGTCTGAGGCTGCGGAGGCGAAACATGAACGTCTTGATCAGATGTGTTTCAGGCTGCATTTAGTCTCTCTCCGCCGCAGCACGCCGTTCATATAGAATATCATCTGCTCACATTCTGCGAGCTGAACTGGAGCCGGCGAGACCCGAGCCGGGCTAAATACAGAACCCCCCCCCAGTCCAAAGCTGAACCAGAGGTTTAACTGCTCAGCCTGCTGCAGGTCACTGTGACATCACAGCTGGGTGTGGTCAGAGGAGAATCGCAGCGGCTCCTTCAGATCTCTGACCGTCTGAACAGATTCAGAAGACAGAAACTCTGACAGGCTGGAGGAATCGGAGGAACTGATCTCCCGGTCACGACGGTGAAGACGCTGGTCAGTTTGCTCGCCACGGGAATATGAACGTCCGAAACATCGAGATGAAATGAAAAGAACAATAAGTCCATCTGACAGTAATCTGGATTCAAAACGTTCAATAAAGACATACTTCAGTTGAATCCTGCCACCTGCTGGTAGAACGGGGGAACAGCTTGGTTCATTATGTGGAAACCACATTAATAATATTTAATATTAAAAACACAGCGCTGACAGTAAAACCTCTGCACTCATTTCTCAGGTTCACCTCTATCAGCCTGAGCTGCACCAAACATGTTTACATGAATAAATGCACATCTTAGTGCATGTGATCATACTGTCGCTAACGGATTTCTCTCCGTCCAGGTTTATTTACGTCACCCTGATTTAACGTTAGTGCTGCATAACATTACAGACCCGACCGCTCTCAAAGCTCGGCTTTTATTTTAATATCTGTACTTCTTACCTCGCTCACCGCCCTTTATTTTCTTAACGCTTATCTTCAAACGGAGAAATGAAAATAGGGTTTCAAAAAACAAAATCGGACCGTTATTTGAATTTGGTTTAGTCGCTTTTGGATTCAGAAACCAAAAACGGAGAACGGCTCTTTTTTCCCGCTTCTTTGTCTTTGGTTTGAAACGACAAATGAAAAAGGTGTTTTTTCTATTTTGTTCGCTTCATCGCTCAAACGAAAAACAAACTATCAGAACGCATATGGACCAACGACAGCAGTAAATAAAACTTGCAGGAATTGTCAGTATTTGTGGAAAAAAACTCATATTTCTGTCTGACATCAGTCAGCTGAGGTGGTTTAACGGCGCTTTCCCAGCAAGCAATTTCACGGTTAAAGACGCCTAATAGACGCCTAAACAGAGCCCAGACGCCCAGGCTAAAACAGGTAACCGCAGCCCAAAACTAGACCAAATACACAGTTTTTGAATGACTACATACCTTCTTCTAACAGACAACAGAATAGTGGCTAAAGGATTGTTTTCACTCAAACAAAACAGGTTCTCACAAATAGTAATCCGTCCAAACAAATTAAATGTAAAGATTTTATTAAGACAAAGGATTACAACGTAGACAACTTAAGATAATACAACATGATGGAAATATAAATGAATTATTGCTAAAATATTATGAATACAAAACATTTCATATGTATATGAAAATTCAAACAATTTTAACAACATGTGGTAATAAAACATAAATAATGACAAAATAAATTTGTTGGCCACATCCAAATCTAGATCTTCATCTTCATCTTCATCTACGCTGCTGCTTGATACAGGAAGAGCAGCAGATGGGTCTCAGTTGGCCCCAGTCTCTCAGTTGGCCCCGGCCCTCGGTTGGCCCCGGCCCTCGGTTGGCCCTGGCCCTCAGTTGGCCCCAGTCTCGGTTGGCCCCAGTCTCCGGGTGGCCCCAGTCTCTGGTTGGCCCCAGTCCTCGGGTGGCCCCAGTCTCTGCTGGCCCCAGTCCTCGGTTGGCCCCAGTCTCGGGTGGCCCCAGTCTCTCGGTTGGCCCCAGTCTCTCGGTTGGCCCCAGTCTCTCGGGTGGCCCCAGTCTCTCAGTTGGCCCCAGTCTCTCGGGTAAATGGGATCCATAACTGTTGAATATGTAAGAATATGAATATAAAGTAAACATTATAATTTGACTGTTCACTGTTTTTCCATAAGACATGACCACAATCATCAAATGATTTTAAATGAAAACATACAGTATATTTCTAATTATCATCCTAATGAAGGTAAAAAAAAAACCATAACGTTTTTTTCTTTTTAATTTAAAAGTATTTATTACCCATTTATCTCTATGGAAAATATACAGATACTTGAACAGGACACATGTTGCATTAGAACAACCAAAGAGAAAGTTGCTTTTATCCTTTTGAGAAAGTTATGTGCTGTGAATGTAGTTTATGTTCTGAATATTTATTGCTGTCTTTGCTGACTGTATGCTGGAGAATTAGCAATAAATATTTAGTGTCAGAAGTCAAAACTCGTATTTTCATATCATAATGATCTAGTGAGTAAAATGTGTGTGGGTAAGGTTGTACATGTTTCATGTTCACCCCTCTGAATTCAGAGTTTTAAGTGCAGGAGGAGGAAACCTGTGGGATCATGGAGTAACGTTAACGTTACACCTGCATGCAGCATGTTAAGCTAACGCTAACCACAACGCGCTCTTCCTACACTGTTACCCGCTGAAATCTCACGGTTTCTACACGCTAACATATAATGTAGATAAATAATGAAGACATGTCAAACAAAGACACAGATACTTACAGGACCAAAGTAAGTGTTTGCAGTAAACTCGCTGCTCGCTCGCTGAAAGGCCGAAATCGTGATCCCTCGCTTAAAAAATGGCAGATGTCTTTATCGCGAGATCTGGCCGTCCCTAAAGGGCTCTGCTGATGTCTAACTTTCAAGTCTCGCGTTGCCAGGAGTCCTGTCTCAGTAGGGCTACAGCTGCCATCTAGTGGTTGAAAATAGTAATTGCATTTTGTTTTAAATTAAAATGAAAGTTAATTTGAACGCTACAGCTAAAATAAAGATAATTTAAATGTTTCAAACGCTTACTTGCATTTGATGAAATGATATCACGCACCTCAGCAGCTGCATGGGTGAAAGCTACATGTGACCAGTTTGGTCTGAAACAGGCTACAGCCAAGCCGCTGACATCAGACCACTGATTGGCTCTATTTCGCCGGTAGTAAAAGCAGGCTACACGTAGCCTCGTCCACATAAGAGCTAAATCGTGGCTACAGATAGACCCTGACATCTTAATGACACTTAATAGCAAAATAATGGGATATCAACCATCTCACGTGCTGCCAGGGCAAAACCCACTTTTAATCATTTTGACTTTTTTGACTAAAAGTGGGCTATAAACAGCCGGTCTGTCTAACGAAGCTAATCGCGCTTCACGCACAGCCTGCGTGTAAATCAAGTGAAAGAAATGAAATAAAAAACCCTGTAATCACTGTAGACCTTGCTTAAATGATGGGATATCATACATATTGCAAGTTATTTTGGCAAAAACGTCATGAAACCACATGTAAAGTTATTTCGGCTAGAAGTGGGTTACGTATAGCCGGACTAAATCAGGTCTATAGCAAACCTAGACGGCGAAATG
The DNA here is from genome assembly GCA_024633595.2 of Lepomis macrochirus. Lineage (NCBI taxonomy): Eukaryota > Metazoa > Chordata > Actinopteri > Centrarchiformes > Centrarchidae > Lepomis > Lepomis macrochirus. Next base: position 40,522,707 of record JALXJV020000005.1, on the reverse strand, counting down.
ACGGCTATTGCTTGCTGGGTTTTGACACAGCTGACGTTACAGTTGGAGCTTTTTAAATTTCTTAACACGTCAAACTTTAATTTTACTATTTTTCATGGCTTTGTGTCAGCCAGCTAACGTTCATGCTGTTTAACCCGTTAACGCTAATGTGACGGCTCATAAAGTAACGCTGGTTAACGTTACATCAGCTGTGCGACCTTTATTTATTTGTTTCATACGTGTAGCTTCAGCCAGCTAAAGTGTTTAACGTTAACCCTCTGACCTGTTAGCTGGTAACGTTACACCTGCAGTCGGTGTGCGATTCATTATTTGACCCACGTAATGCTGCCTGCTGTGAGTCCGTCACATTCCCTATCTGGTGCTGCTGTCCTGTTGGATTTTACATCACCCTGCTTTCAAGGACAGAATGTGAGTTTAAATAAACTAACAGTCATTAATTCATCATTTCTTCATAATCTTTACTGCAGCTCTCTGTTTAAATGGAACGTCCAACATTCAGGAGGCCCCTAACGGGACCCTCATCCTTAAAGCTTCGGCCGAAACCCAAACCATCGGGCCCCGGACAACATCCATGGATGTTGGTGGTGGATGGCGACACCACCGACGCCACCCCCGTCCTGAGCCGGAGGAAGGTCCAGTTTGGCAGGTACCCGGGCCAGGCCTTCCACTGGCCCCTGGAGACCAACGTGGGCTACAGCATCAACCTGGTCGCCTCCCACCAGAAGGCCAACAAGGTAGGGCCCTTCAGTCTGACTCATACGATACGTTCACGTGTTACAGCAGCAGCAACACAACAGACAAAATAACAACAGAAAATTAAGAAGAGCAAAATATAAACTCTTTACACCTTTTATTCACAGACTGATCCCAGGTTTAACTTACAGGACGCCTTCACTGCTGCTCCTCAGCGACCCGACTCTGTGGAGGCAGGTTCCACCGGGGGTTTGAGGAGGCCTTTGCTGGCTTCAGGGACTTCAAATTTGAGACCCTGCAGAGCCTGTTCGAAGTCCAGCCCCCAAAAAAAAAAAATCGGATATGTTGAAGGAAAACGTGGATTACAATTTAGTTGCAGTACTGTCGCAAATCTGAAGGAACGCAGCACCTCGATGCAAATGGATATTTTTAAAGTCTGTGACAGTTTGCAAAATGTATCTGGAGTCAGTCCAGGCGAAATAATCTGGTATTTGACGGGATACAGGAGTCACAGGGAGAGACCTGGGCAGAGACGGAGGAGAAGGTAAAAAAAGTCAGGAAGGAAAAATTACAGCTGTTCCACGCGAGGTGGAGGTGGAGAGGGCCCACCGCACAGGAAAACCTGGAGGAGACCGACCGAGGCCAATTGTGGTAAAATCCCTAAGGCAAAGGAAATACTACAAAGAAGCAGAAATCCGAAAGGTTCCAGAATATAAATAAACGAAGACTTCGCAGAGGCCGTCAGAAGGAAAAGAAAAGAACTCATGTTGGATTTAAGAGCAGCGAGAGAAAGAGGGACAGACAGGACGAACTGATCATTCGTCCAGCACACCAAAACAGCCAAGGCCAGCTAACGTCGATACAACAGGTAGGCCTATGATACGTTTAAAGTTAATCTAAAACTCACACACAGAGAGAGTCAGTACAAAGATTGGTTGAATATGAGCACCTGCAGCTGAACACACTACAGGACCTGGAAAATGACAAGAGAACAACTTCTTTTACTGACATCAACAATAACAGCCACAGTTTGACAGCTCAGTCAGGACCGAACAGAAATCATCCACTTTGACAGAATCAAACACGATCTAAAGCAGCTGAAGCAGCACTTTCACATAATCGTAACAGAAACTTGGATAAACAGTGAAAAAGGATCAGATTTCAAATTGAAGGATATGAAATGTCTTCTGTTAACAGAGTAAACCAGAGTGGGGGTGGTGTGACGCTGTATGTGGACAAGGATTTAAATGATAAGGTGGTGGATAATTTACTGGAATGTGTCTCAATAGGAATATGTATGAAAAAAAAAGGAAAATATCATTGTAGGTTGCACATACAGGTCACCAGGTTCAAGTATCGACACATTTAAAGAAGAACTCCGGGCAATTTTTAAGTTAATCTTGATCGTTGTACCTTTGTGAGTTCTGTCTATAGAAAAAAAAAATGAGCCGGATTGGTGCTTCAACACGGAGCTGCTGTAGCTGATGCCCAGAGATCCCACTCAGCTAAAACGGCAGTTATGGGGGCATTTACATAAAGAGAGTCTTTGTGCCTCTTAACAGACACAAAATTAAAATGTCTGTCCAACATGAGCAGGGCTCTTACATGACAACAAGATGCGTTTAGCAACTTAGCCATTGTGTAAATTCACGTAATGTTTTATACGGCGAGCTGTAGTCTCGCGCTGAAGTCCCGTGGGAACTCCGTTCGTTGTTGCCGGAAAAAGGTAAATAGCATCTGAGTAGCTCAAAAGTGAAGAAGAAATGGTTCGCGTTTGTGAATTCGCCATTCTGAATTCCGCGAACTATTTCTTCTTCACCTGTGAGCTCCGATCATCACTCTTCACACATTACGCTCCTCTCACCTGCACACTGCTGTTTACCTTTTTCCGGTGAAACACCGGCAACAACGAACGCAGTTCCCACGGGACTGTGTAGTTTATTAACCTTTCATACTTTTACTTGAGTAGATTTGTCACTTCAGTGATTTTTTTTTTAATTTTTACTTTACTTGAGTAAAGATTGTCAGAGTAACAGGGTAACATGATATAAAATAAATATCTACAGCTGTATTTAATCTAATGTATTTTTTAGGGAAAAGGCATTTTCCACATGTGGTGTTCCGTGGCTCCCCGTCCGCGGCCCGGGCGCCTCCCGGGACACCCTGAACTGAAGATGGGCAGATACGCCTGTGTCCGCCGTCCCCGTCCCTCTATGCAAAGTAGCCATGCAGCCGGCCTGATGTTCACTTCACTGAGCAGTTTTCTTCATAATGCAGAAAGTGTGTTTGTATAATTTGCAATAAACTTTAACCTGAACGTGTTCTGGGGAGATCGATTTCAAGCAATTGTCAGGGAGGTAACGATTCCACTTGCCATCACTGTCTGTAGTATTATTAAATTTGCATTTTATCATCAGTCACCTGTATTTTATTTTTAACGGTAAAGACCAAACGTGTGTTTCACTATTCTACACAGCACAACCGCTACACCTGGAGGATAAAGTACAAAGCAGTAAAATTAAATAAAAGAACTGAGCGATCTGAGAGGAGTAAATATCCAAAAAAACGCTTTTATTTCCATGCAAACACACAACAATAACAATAAACACACACAATATACATTTATGTATATATATTACAAGGCAGTCCTTCGGCCCTACTTGTCCCCTTCCCGCTGCTTGGCTCTCCTTTCAGCCAGCCACACATCCACAGATTTGCCTGCAGAAAGAGTACAAAAGCACTCCTTCTTCCTGCCAATGCGGTACTGGCTGTGCCCATAGTCTTTCTGGAACGGGTGTCCGCAGCTCTGGCAAGTCCTCAACTTAAAGCGTTTTCTCTTAGACCGCTGCCCACTGGTGGCGGCAGCTCCTGCATCCTCCTCCTCAAATTTCTTCCTCATTCTCCAGAGGGTTGTGCGTGGTATGTTGCCACCCAAGGTGTGCCGCTCTGCAAGCCACTGGAGCAACGTCCGGTCCACGCGGGCCTTGCTGCACGGGGCAGAAGAACTCTCCCTTGTAGAATGCGTGGCTGGTCTCTCTCGAGCAGCCCAGACCACAAGTGGCCATGAACCCGGGCTTCATCAGCAGGGCTGAAGGCTTTGAGAGCAGTACCTGCATGTCCTTCTCCTCCCTCTTCCTTCTCCTGTACAACGTACAACGGGTAGGATTGGTGTTTTTGGAGGTGGAGGCAGTGGAGGTGGACGGGACCTGCCTGACCTTCTCCTTCTTCCTAGACCGGGAGGGATTTGTCATGGTGGAGGTGGAGGCAGTGGAGGTGGACGGGACCTGCCTGACCTTCTCCTTCTTCCCTGGACCGGGGGATTGGTCATGGTGGAGGTGGAGGCAGTGGAGGTGGACGGGACCTGCCTGACCTTCTCCTTCTTCCTAGACCGGGAGGGATTTGTCATGGTGGAGGTGGAGGCAGTGGAGGTGGACGGGACGTGCCTGACCTTCTCTCTCTTCCTCCTCCTGTACAGGGTAAACCGGGAGGTGTTGCTCTTTGAGGTGGAGGCAGTGGAGGCTCTGCTGCTGCTGCTGCTGTCCCCCTCAGTCGGCCCTGGTATGTAGGTCTTGTCTAACTCATCTGACACCTCAGAGAAGGTAGACTCACTGCTGCTGTCTGGTGACTCTGCAAGACATTTTGGCATTGTTACCTATGAATTAATTTTTAACTCATTAATTCTAGTACGTATAAAATGCAACACATGCAGCTACTGCACACACCTTGTTTTCTTTCCGACTCCTCCAGGTTCAGGTCCCTGCGGGGTCTGAGGGTTTTTTTGTAGTCCATTCTGCGCAGAAAGAAGAAAGCAAGGTCAGTTTTCTGTTTCAAATAGGCAGTGCAGTGAGACAAGACTGAGAGAAAGCACTTACCTGACAGAGTTCTCCCCCCAAAATCCTGTCTTCTGCTGGTCCTTCAGCTCTCTGATAGTGGAAAAACTGTCAAAGGCCAGGTTGCTTTATTTCTAGTTGGGTTCTGTACCTACCCCTAAACCACCAACCAACCACCTTTAACTTCCTTCAGCCAATCAGCACCGACCTCTGCATTTTACCTGTGTATTGTGCTGCAGACAAGAATGTGCCGCAGACAATGGGGGACCTGACGACCTGACAACGGGGGGCCTCGCCCTGCCCGGGAAGAGGCCACCCTGTCTGAAGGTTCTCAGTCATCCAGGTCATAGTTTTCCAAAGGTGGGACGGGCCCACAGCTTGTCAGCAAGCTTTGATGCAAAGAGAGGCACTTCAGTGTGAGCTGTGTTGATGCAGGAAGAAACCACAGCAGTGTTCACCGAGAAACCATAACGACGCTGTCTCAGAGAGAAAGTGAACCACAGGATTACCAGTCAGTGTTTTTTGTTTTTGTCTTTGTACTGTGGCCAGAGTAAAAAACTTTTTTTAAAGAACACCATCACCACCATGGAGCATGGAGGTGGAAACATCCTTCTTCAGTAAAGGAGACAGGACGACTGCACCGTATTGAGGTGAGGACGGATGGGGACATGTATCGCGAGATCTTGGCCAACAACCTCCTTCCCTCAGTAAGAGCATTGAAGATGGGCCGTGGTCTTCCAGCATGACAACGACCTTAAACACACAGCCAGGGCAACTAAGAAGCATCTCATGGTCCTGAAGTGGCCTAGCCAGTCTCCAGACCCGAACCCAACAAAAACCAAAACCTGAAGGATCTGGAGAAGGTCTGTATGGAGGACTAGGCCAAAACCCCTGCTGCAGTGTGCAAACCTGGTCAAGAACTACAGGAAACGTCTGATCTCTCTAACTGCAAACAAAGGTTTCTGTACCAAATATAAGTTCTGCTTTTCTGATGTATCAAATACTTATGTCATTTAATAAAATGCAAGTTAATTATTTAAAAATCGTACAAAGTGATTCTCTGGATTTCTGTTTTAGATTCCTTCTCACACTTGTGAAGTGCACCTATGATAGAAATTACAGACCTCTACATGCTCTGTATGTACGAAAACCTGCAAAATCAGCAGTGTATCAAATACTTGTTCACCCCACTGTATAAACCATGAAACTGTGTCTGCCTACCCGGCCTGTAGCAACATTACAAACACCATTAAAACACAGCTGACCTGTTTTTCTAACGGTACTTTACATGTGTTTTAAGCGGCAAAAGCTTTAGAGAAGATCTTTAGAATATAAATTAGTAATAACATTAACATTAATGACATGAAATTGTGCCTGAAACACGCCACAATATGGAGAATATGCTGGCAAGTAATGGCACCTGGTTTATCTGAACTGTTTTTATATCACTTTTAATGGATTTCAATGGCTAAATCTAGCTAACGACAGCAGAACACGTAGCGACTGTTTTATCACGACCCATGACCAACATATATGCATTAAATAGCAGTTGTTGTTAAGCATATTACCATGACATTTATATTTATATAACTTTACTCACCTCTCTCTCTCTTGTTAACGGTATTGCTTCTACGTTGACGCTGTGGTGTCTAGATGCAGAATGACCTCTGTCACAGAGCAGGGGCCATCAGGCAGCCAATCAGAGAGCGAGATTTGAAGCATGACATCAAATCAAACCTTGCAGTTTTTTGAGCCTTCTGTTTGGCTGTAGCTCAAGTAAGACAAACCAATAATATAAGGGGGCTGGTTTTAAGGCCGAAAAGTGAGACGAAAGTAACCGAGAAGAACCTTCTGCAGGTTTTCTGCAGTCTTCTGACTGGTCGCGACGCACACCAAGATCAACACAACGGTCAGTCAGTGCGTGAGAGAAAGAGAAGGCAGAGCTGAGATAAAGAAAAGCAGGAGGAAAATGCAGCCAAAGCTGTAACTCACAGATATCTTTATGAATTAGGGACAGGGTGTTACCACGAGCAGTGCTGCCCTCATGTCACATCGTATCATATCAAAACTACCTTTCCAGAGTTACTTATACTTTTAAATAAAAGTAATCATGTAATGTAGGAAAGCAGGAGTTTGTATGGGAAAATCTGGAAAATAAAGACCTGTATACTCGTTTCAGGTGTAAGTATCTTAATCAGAGCGACCAGAGCTTCATGATGATGATAAACATAAATGAGGAAATGCAGATGCAAAACAGACACTCCAAAGTGCCCAAAACTGACAGAGGCCGACATACAGTTTTAACCCTGTTGTCTTGATTGTGGATTTTTTTCTTAGACAATAATTTATTATTTGCTCATTGTTTCTAATGCAGATACATTTTTCTACCCTCTATTACAGTATTTACTGCTGTTAATTTGTCTAATTGTTGTTGTTAATGTCTTTTATTTGTTATGTTATCTTAATACAGGGTATACACAGGAATCCTGCAGTAAAATTCAAAACCTTTTTAAGACCTCAACATATTTTAAGACCACTGCACCACTTTGAGCTGTAACCGATTAAATCAGCCACACACCTTTAAAAAGGACATTTTTGAGTTTTTAAAAGTGATTTAAATATATTTATAACATATTTATTGCCTATATGTCATCAGGTTGTAACGCCACCTAAAAATTGAGGCATTAACCAACTTTCTCAGTTGTCTAAAACAGCCTGAATGGGCAGTTTTCTATGTAAAGGGCTGGTCAGATTTCCTGTGAAAAGCTGCTGTCTTACAAAAGCTATGAAGTTTATACGCAACATTACAGCAAATCATGTGAAACACAGTGTAATTTTGTGTTTTAGTTGGTTTAAACTAGACAATGTGAGCTTCCCTGCAATGATGTGTGATAACTTTCAACGTCCACTTGATTAATACAACAACATTCAAACAGACCAGGAGGGAACAAAGATGAAGAGAATAAACTGATGAATAACGTAAGTATGTAGGCGGTGCAGCTCAGACACAACCTGGAGGAGAAACTGGTCGAAATGACTGGATTAGTATAATAATATAACATTAAATTAAAAGTATAATGTTAATTTAATAGTAAACTTAAAGTTTGATATTAATATATTCATTATGTTGCTTTATTCAATATACTTTTGTATAATAAAATATAACTTACAACTAGTTTAATATTAATTCAATTACAGCTGTTTCAGTTTGGGTTGTTTTTTATTCATTAACTTTGTGCCAGAAAAATGCTCCAAGTCTCCAAACCTTGTTTTTAGGCTCGTCAATAATCATAACTGTTTCTGCAGAACAGTGAGTTCAACATTTATGAAGTTTGTTGCAGCACATCAAGCCTTTTTTTAATCCCGCCTCATCCAGGCTGTGATTGGTCTGTTCACACAGTGACAGTGAGGAGAGGCTTTATGAAAAGCTGTTTCAATCAAAGGCAGCGATTTAGCTAAATATCCAGCTAACGTTAGCCAAACCCACGCGCTCCTTGGATTCTCCCTGTTATCTTCTGTCTCACAGATTCAGCTGCTGGCGGCGCGTCTCGCTCTTGTTTTTCAGGAACGGGGCTGTTCAAGTGGCCGCAGAGCGACCGGCCACCCGGGTTAATCCCGTTACTCCTGATCGCCACTCCGACTATGTTTTGGACGATTAACATTGCGAGTCCGGCGGGTTGGGAGGTTACGCTCGGTTGTACTCGTAAATCATTTTCAGGTTCACAAAGATCTATTTTTTGGAGTGTTTAAGAGTGAAATAGGCGCTCGGTAGATCCCTGCTCACTGCCTGTCTAGTACTTTTGGCTAACGTTATGCATTAGAAATAAATAGGTTCACCTACACTTTTAGCAAACAAACTTCTGGACAAACAGGATTTTCACATTGATAAAAAATATCTTCAAAATTTAATACCTTGGTAAATGGCGATTAAGTGACACACTGACACAGACACAGAGGTTAAAACTGAAGCAGACATGCAGACTCTGATAAATGAGGCTATTTTGTACCTTGAGCGAAGACAGGAAACTGATCACGTAAAATCAACAGGGATATATGATAAATACAAGACTGACGCAGTGCCTTGGTCATTTCCTTAACGCCTCGGCCAAACCTGGGAAACCCTTGAGTGAAGGTTGACATGGCTCCTAGAGTCTCTGAAACATTTAATGGTTTCACTGGTGTGGAGTTCCCTACTCCCATGACAGAGCTGTGCACACGCATAACAGCTCTGATTGGTCACTTTTCTTGCAGCGGTCATTGTGGTTGCATCCCATGCATCGTCTTTCAGCCCAGCGTCTCCTCCTCTTCGGCGTGGATCTTTCCCTCCGTCAGGCCTCGATTTGTTGTTTTCATGTTAGGAAGTGATGACAGTGAGCAGAACCACGCCTCCGTTTCCTCTCGGTCTGTCATCTCTCCAGAGCCATCTGCTCGCTCGGGTGTCATGTCTTATCAGTTGTGTCACCTTGCTCACCCCTGTAATCAGTGTGCCCGCGGTGAGTGTTTGGGAGATTAGTGGTTCTAGGTGGTCTCAGAGACCTCCACTCCCCTCCCTCCCTAGGAACACAAGGCAGGGGAAAGCTCAGCTCAACGTCTCACCCGTATTTTGGAGGGGAGGTTTGAAGTCCCCGAGTCTCAGACTCTGGCCTTACGGTTTTCACCTTCAGCTTCGAGCGTCCAAGTCCTCTCACACGTCTGATCCTGCTGATGCCAAATTGCGGTGAGAAAGCGTGTTTAAATTAACAGTTCAGGCAAACTCTTGTCTTTCTGTGAATCTGCAGAAGGAACTCACTGGGACACAAACGCATCACAGTATCATCCGAGTGAGCTGCAGTGTCTCAGCACATGCAGCTTTTATCTTCTGTGTCTCAGGGTCAGAGTCCTATCTCATCAAAGGAACATGACGTCTTTGAGTGTTCCCTAAGGGACACTCAATCTGGACCTATAGAAAGACACCCATGTCCAAGGTACATGTGGTGAACCACTTGAAGTCCTGACCCCAGCCAGCTCTGCCGTCTCCATCCTGTGGCCATGCGGATCAGAGGGGTCTTGAGGACGCGGCGGTCCCTCATCCTCTCCGGATACGTGGCCATCAGAGAGGCAGTGCTGGCCAGCCCGAGGCTGATGGCTCAGACCAGCCTTCAGCTCTTTGAGCTCAATCAGAGGACCCTGTCCCAGTGGTGAGTTTCAGATTGAGCTTTGTTTCTGTGTGTTAATCTGTACTCTGTTTGTACTTTTGATGAAAGTTAAGAAACTAAACATGGCCTCTGTTTGTATTCCAGGTTCTCTCGGTGCCAGACGGAGAGGGAGAGGTCTTTGCTGGAGCAGGGAACTGGCGTCGTCCCTGTTCCAGCTGCAGCTGACCAGCCTCTCCCTCCAGCTAAAGAGCTGTCCTCTGTGCAGGTAGGACAAGGACCGAGGAGCAGCCTGGAACATCCAGCAGCACATGGCCTCCTGTTCCTCCTCCAGCGCCGCTCCCGGGTGGCCTCCTCCTAATCAGAGCTTTAATGCTGCAGACTTGTGTAAACAGGAACGGAGAAGATTGGAGGGGGGGCCATGCTAATCTTCTCTGTATCGATTCTAGGCACATCTCGGTGCCATCAGCTCAAGGATAAGCAAGACTGCGTGCAGTTGTTCACGCCAAATCCGTTATGCCGAGCACTTGGGACATGCCCCCCATTTGCTGCCATCAGTGCCAAATCAGACCAGAGTTTGACTTGTGTACCTGACTTGGGTCGAGGTGTACTTGGGAATGACGCTAAGCCAACAACTGCCTGGGCTAAATTCCCGACAAGGTGTTGCCTGCTTGGCACTGGTACTATTCCATGACTGGACACAAATCCCCTCTGACACCAAGCTGCACCAGAACAGGTCGCGGGCAAGAGGAGCAGATCAAAATGTGGAAACGCTTCACGAATTTGCGTGTCATCCTTTCGCAGGGGCCATGCTAATCTTCTCTGTATCGATTCCAATTTATTAGATGTGCTGCCTGAGCAAGCACGAACGTCCTAGATGGCTGCCTACCTTTTATTCACACTACTGGCCCAATGCCCCCTTTGTAGCAGTGCAGACTAGGGTACTGCAATCCCTAGTAGGCAACGCCCTGAACGGGGGCGGTGCCCACCTTTCCCCCTCAGGCTGGGGGCTAAACTTGGGGGCCCCAGGTCAACAATCCCATTGCCATGACGCACGCTGGGACAACTGGGAGCCTCTCTGAAAAACTCTAGGCACATCTCGGTGCCATCAGCTCAAGGATAAGCAAGACTGCGTGCAGTTGTTCACGCCAAATCCGTTATGCCGAAGCACTTGGGACACGCCCCCATTTGCTGCCATCAGTGCCAAATCAGACCAGAGTTTGACTTGTGTACCTGACTTGGGTCGAGGTGTACTTGGGAATGACGCTAAGCCAACAACTGCCTGGGCTAAATTCCCGACAAGGTGTTGCCTGCTTGGCACTGGTACTATTTCATGACTGGACACAAATCTCCTCTGAGACCAAGCTGCACCAGAACAGGTCAGAGACATGGATTAGTTCCAAATTCTCAAAGTCCCGCCTCCTGCAGCTGCAGAGCTGAACGAGAGGAGACCGAGAGCGAGCGACAGACAGAGAGAGACGATAGCAGTAAGTAAAACTTTCATGTATTATTATTTAAGCATTAAGTATTTATGGAAAACATATTAAAACTCATCTTTGTGTCTGACATCAGTCCCGCGGAGCTAACTGACGTGTGTTCACGGCGCTTTGTGAAACAGCCGACTGACCGATGTTGCGGCTGTTAACGTTCCAGCGGAGCTTTATAAAGTTCTTATAACGTCAGACTTTAATTTTACTGCACGGATATTTATTATCTTAAGTATTTGTCATCTCTTTGAGAAAGCCAGCTGACATTCCTGCTGTTTAAAGTGTTTATTTGACGCTAATGTGACGGCTAATAAAGTGACGCTAGTTAAAGTGTCTGTTAGTGCGCGAGCCTTTATTATTTATTTAATAGGTGAGCCACGCGATGCTGCTGTCAGTTCATCAGAATCTCTTTTATTGTCAAGGCAGGTTCACAAACAGAATCTGACTCCGTTTTCTCTCAGCTGTCACTGTACTGACAGAATAATGATAATGTTCATACGACCTTCTGCGTCCACGTTACTGATCAGAGTCGATCATCAATATGTGACTGACAGTGAAGCAGAGCTGAAGACAGCTGCTACTGTTTGATGGGTATCAAATATTTACTGTTCATGTTAAATAGAAAGAGGCAGAACTTCTGATCATCTGATCAAACATTTGACGACCCAAAGATCTGATGCAGCAGGTCTGTTAGATTACAGATCAGCCTTCACTGCAGCACTCTGCTGATGTTCATTTCCTCAGTTTAGATGGAACACCCAACATTCAGGGCCCTAATGGGACCCTCCTCCTTAAGGCGTCGGCGGAAGCCCAAAACATCGGGCCCCAGCAGGCAGCTGGGGGCCAGGCCCCGTACAGGGCCAAAAAACCTGAGGAGGTGGATGCTGAGGCCTGGGCCCACGTCTCCCCCGAGGGTGGCGACACCGCCAACGCCACCCTCTGAGCCAGTGGAAGGTCCAGTTTGGACGGTACCAGGGCAAGACCTTCCACTGGTTCCTGGAGAACGACGTGGGCTACAGCGTCAACCTGGTCGCCTCCCACCAGAAGGAGCGAGAGAGGACGGGGTCTAAGTCCCCGCTGATGGCCAACAAGGTAGGGCCCTTCAGTCTGACTCATGTTCACGTGATACAGATAGAAACATAAGACAAACACTTCTACATGAACCACACACTCCTTTTTATAGAAGAGTGAATCCAGGTTCAACCTGTGTGTGAACTTACAGGACGCCTTCACCCGCTACTCCTCAGCGTACCCTGACTTTGTGGAGGCAGTCAGGTTCCACCGCTGCGTTTGAGGAGGCGCTGGAGAAGTCCCTCCAGCCCGGCAGGAGGGACAGGCCCTTGTTGGCTTCGGGGACTTCAAATTTGAGACCCTGCAGAGCCTGTATGAGTCTGAGGACTCCCAAAAGATCCGGTATGTTGTATGAAAATGTGGATTAGAATTTAGTTGCAGCTGGCCGTCGATAATAACAATGAAATGACAAACTGTCTGAATTACATAGATTTGTCAACTACCTCCGGAGGAAGGCGCCAGCTCCCGGCACGCAGATGGAGAACGCCGTCCGCTACGTCAGGAGCAGAGACAGACAGAGAGCTGCTGCTGCTGCATCCACCACCGCCGCCACCACAGCTGCCACCACCAGAGCCACCACGGCCCCAGCCATGGCCAGCACTACCAGCAGCAGCAGCAGCAGCCTCTGTCTTGGCTGCAACCCAGAGAGCCAAGAGTGCTACACAGTACGTGTTTCATTTTAAAGCTGATTTTCTGAAGAGGTTTTAACATTTGTCCTGTTGTCACATTAAAGATGTCGTCATTTATTTTTTACAGGTTTGCGGCCTTTGTCTCCGGGCGGCGTTCTCTGTCTGCGGTGGAAATGCAGGCTAAGGTTAAGAAGCTGGTGGTCACTAAGCCTGCATTTCCAGGTACGTCCAGCCTGCGTCACACACAGTCATCTGTTTATTGTATTTCTTGTGTTGGCCGTTTATTTTCTGTTTCTTCTCTCATCGTGTGACTACAGCCTCCTTCAGATCAGCTCTTCCCCACACCATCTGAGGAGCCTTCGGATGAAGAGCTGGTCAGGGCCGTAGTTGACGCTGAGGAGTGTGAGTAAAAAGCCGTCATATATTAATGTAACATGTTAAAGACATGAATTCAGTTTTGACTTCTTTTTATTTTGCTTTATAAAGGACATGAAAGGTCAAGGTAAGTTTGTTTTTTTTAAACTATCTGCCTGCTGCAAGTCTGCGATCACTAACCCACATGCCGTCCAATCACTAGTCACTAACTAGTGCATTCGTAGATTCACATTTTCTTCATCATCCCGTCTCTAGTTACCCACCTAACTCGTCTGCTGCCTGCATCACTGCCTAAAAGGGTTTGATCTGTGCTCGTCGTGTCTCCTCCTCTCTTTAAACCTCCTCCTTTGCTCTGCAGAGTTGATGCAGCTTGGCTGAGCGTCTGACCGCCGTTCACTATTAACTCCAACATCTGACTCCTTCGTGTTGCTGATACATTTGTTTCTCTCTCAGCCTCAGATGTTCAGGCCCCTCTCTCGCTCCTGCAGCATCCGCCTCCTTCCACCACCTCAGCAGGACAGACGGGGGCTGGTGTCTCTGCTGCGCTGGATGAGCCCACAGACGAGGGGCTGCTGGAGGCCTCACAGGAGCGAGACCCCCCTCTGCAACGTCCAGTGGCCTTCGTCATGGGCCAGCCTCCAGAGTCACCAGCTCCCTCCTCCTCACCACCACCGCCACCTGCGGCTGCCGCCCCGCCGCCGCCTGCAGCTGCCGCCCCACCGCAACCTGCGGCTGCCGCCCCGCCGACGCCTGCGGCTGCCGCCCCGCCACCTGCAGCCCCGCCGCCGCCTGGAGCCATGCCGGCTGCAGAAGCGGCCCTGCAGGAAGGAGTACAGGAGGAGGAGTTGCCCGGCCTCCCTCCCCCACCACCTGCTGGCGGCGCTGAGGTAAGAGTCGTGTCAGTAAGCGCTGCTCATCAGGCCTCAGATGTCACTGCTGTCCTCAGATATTAGGGCCCCGTGTGTTCCTCTGGTTCTCTCTCCAGCTGCTGCCCGAGTCCTGGCGGGCAGCTCTCACTGTGGAGCAGCAGCAGTGGATCGGCCGGGTGCTGTTCACCAGGGACAGATCGGGAGGGCTCGCTCATCGGTGAGCTGAACCTCTGGTGGGACTCCCCAATCCCGGCCGATCTACAACCAGCCTCCAGCGTCCCCGACCCCTTCTTCAAGATAGTCGGCTGTTCCTGTGGATGCCACACAGGATCTGGCGCCTGCAGCTGACGGCCCCAACCTTTGTGCACCGGGTCCCTGACAAAGGCTGGGCTGTACAGGACCATCCGGAGGGTCCTGGACATCGACGGCTGGTATCTCATGGCCACTGAGTACCTGGAGTGCCGTCGGTGTAAGAAGAAGGTTGGAGGGTGGTCCTGACGCGGCTGGACATCATAGCAAGGACATACAAGGCCAGGATCACGTCCACCTTTGGATCCATCCTGAAGATGGATTCCACAAGGAAGGCGAGTAAAGGGGCTCACAGCTGCATCATGTGTGTGTGCACATCAACATCCGCTCTCTCTCACACACACATGCATTAACATTTGAAACGCCTCTCACTGTTCAGGTGACGAAGAAGCTCGTAGGTATCGCTTCCGACACGGCCGCCTGGGTTACCAACGTTGGTAACGAGCACGGGCAGGTCCTCATCAGCGTCCTCACCTGCTCTGAGGGCTCCGAGGGCCTGTCCGGGATGGCAGCCGGACTGATGAAGCGGTACCGTCTCGCCGGGGTACCCCCACCCCACCCCAGCTGATCTACGTTGACCGCGACTTCTGCAACAGAGACGGTGTATCAAAGACAGCTGCCTTGTTTCAGGTATCAGTCTGAGTCCGTAACAGCTGAATTACAACAGTTATACTCATGACCTCCCCGTCCTTATCTTCCTTTAGACCACCGCCATTATAGCTTTTATTTTATGACGATAATGATGATTCAGTATTTACCATTTAATAACTGCTGCAATAAAATACTCAAACTGATTCTATTTCCTCCTCACAGGAGAGGGGACAGCTGGTGGTTCGACTCGACATCTGGCACCTGATGCGACGCTTCGCATCAGGTGTGACCACTGAGAGCCACGAGCTGTACCCCACCTTCATGAGGCAGCTGTCTCACTGTATCTTCGAGGTGGACGCTGGAGATGCACGCCGTGTCACTGAGGCTAAGCGCACCCAGCTGGAGGGGCAGCACGGGATGGTCGGCCTGACTGACGCCGAGGTGATCCGGAGGATCTCCAGGGAGGAGTGGAGGCTCCACTGTCGTCGTCAGACACGTGGGGCCGAGGACACGGCGCTCCTCATTCAGGAGCTCCTCGACACCTTCGGTGGTGCAGCAGGACGCGACAGCCTGGGCATCCCGTTTCCACATCCAGGACATTTGGAGGACAAAAGGGTGGAGTCATTCTACCGGTTTACCGCTGCGCGAGGGGCTCCACGTCTCTGGAGTCCTTCCACCTCCACCTCAACCGGTTCATCCCAGGTACTTTAATGTGTCTCACAACTAGTGATGATTAAGTATTCTGAATTCACACTTCATACAAAAGTAATTACATTTTTATTCCACAACCTGCTTCCTCAGGGACGCGAGCTAACGCAAAGCACTTCCAGGCGTTCCTGGTCGATGGACTGGTGAGGCAGAATGAGGACCAGCAGCGGCAGCAGCTGCACCACCAACTGCAGCTGAGGGCCAAGGTAGCGCCTCTGCACTCCTACAGTGGCCACCTCAAGCACGTCCTTAACCAGAAGAGCCAATGGGTGCTTGGCCTTCAGATGGTTAAGGACTTCACTAAGCCTGCTTCGTACACAGGTGTGTGATGTGAGAACACTTTATTGTAACACGGTAACCGAGAGGAAAAGGAGCGCTTAACAAATCCTTCCTGTTGTTGCTGTGTGACAGGGGAGCTCATCGGGGTGGAGTACCTGTACCAGCAGACAGGCAGAGTGCTTGAGGAAGCTTGGACCCTGACACTCCGGACGAGGGCGCTACCGTCGAGTCGCTCGAGGAGGAGGTGGACGAGGGTTTCAAAGACGATGTGGAGGACCCCACCATCTTCGAGCCTGATACCACGTCTGCCAGCACGGCGGCAGCAGCCGGGTCAGGTGATCTAGCTGACGCACCCAGGTCTGAGCCCTCCGGTCCGGCCGCCCCCTGACCAAGATGTCCCTCCAGAGGCCCCTGATGTTCAGGCTCCTGCACCTCAGCAGTCCTTTAGTCCAGACTCTGAGGTTCGGCTCGAACCTCGAACAAAAGGCTCGACACTTGTCACACCCGCATCGCAGGTGTGTCATACTGCACGGCTGCCGGCGGGCAAAATTTGGAGGATTGGAGGGAGGAGATGAGGTGGCGGCGAGCAGAGGACCAAGGAAAGGGACAATAGCGGACTTTTTTTAAAATCATAATTTATTTATATATATTTTTTTGTTTTTTGTTCTGCTAAATGCTCCACAATGTTCACAGGCCCGTCTGTTTTGAATGAAATAATAAATGTGCACTTTGTTTGGAAGCTGTATTATTCCAGGTCATTTCTGAAGCAACACTCCTGATGATGACTCCTGACATGTCAACATGACGTTTAATGCAACACTTGGGAGTAAGATTTAACACGCATCATCGTGCTGCTGACACTCTGTAAGGGTCAAAAGTCAAATCTAACATTATTTGAAGCTGTCAGCTGATGTGAGTTTTAACAAACGCACCATCTGATAATCTTGTAATCAGCTTTAATGCTGCAGAGTTGTTATCTCTCTGTACGATCACCACACTCAGATGAAGCTTGTACACGAGCTCCTGCTGTCAACAGGAAGTGTGTCTGGGGGCCTCCTGAATGCTGCCATGGGCTGACTGAAGCTCAGGCTGTCCGGGGCCTCTCTGGAGACGACACAGGACATTTCTTTACAAAATGGTAGTCAAACAAAACTCAAAGATGAGACCCAGACGGAAACTTTAGGTCTCCCCCTGTCATGACACATGCTGGGAACACTGGGAGCCTCTCTGAAAAATCCCATGCATTATCTATCAGTCCAGCCGGGCCGCCAGGAGGACGTGCGTCTCCTCCTCTTCGGCGTGGATCTTTCCCTCCGTCAGGCCTCGATTTGTTGTTTTCATGTTAGGAAGTGATGACAGTGAGCAGAACCACGCCTCCGTTTCCTCTCGGTCTGTCATCTCTCCAGAGCCATCTGCTCGTTCGGTGTCATGTCTTATCAGTTGTGTCACCTTGCTCACCCCTGTAATCAGTGTGCCCGCGGTGAGTGTTTGGGAGATTAGTGGTTCTAGGTGGTCTCAGAGACCTCCACTCCCCTCCCTCCCTAGGAACACAAGGCAGGGGAAAGCTCAGCTCAACGTCTCACCCGTATTTTGGAGGGGAGGTTTGAAGTCCCCGAGTCTCAGACTCTGGCCTTACGGTTTTCACCTTCAGCTTCGAGCGTCCAAGTCCTCTCACACGTCTGATCCTGCTGATGCCAAATTGCGGTGAGAAAGCGTGTTTAAATTAACAGTTCAGGCAAACTCTTGTCTTTCTGTGAATCTGCAGAAGGAACTCACTGGGACACAAACGCATCACAGTATCATCCGAGTGAGCTGCAGTGTCTCAGCACATGCAGCTTTTATCTTCTGTGTCTCAGGGTCAGAGTCCTATCTCATCAAAGGAACATGACGTCTTTGAGTGTTCCCTAAGGGACACTCAATCTGGACCTATAGAAAGACACCCATGTCCAAGGTACATGTGGTGAACCACTTGAAGTCCTGACCCCAGCCAGCTCTGCCGTCTCCATCCTGTGGCCATGCGGATCAGAGGGGTCTTGAGGACGCGGCGGTCCCTCATCCTCTCCGGATACGTGGCCATCAGAGAGGCAGTGCTGGCCAGCCCGAGGCTGATGGCTCAGACCAGCCTTCAGCTCTTTGAGCTCAATCAGAGGACCCTGTCCCAGTGGTGAGTTTCAGATTGAGCTTTGTTTCTGTGTGTTAATCTGTACTCTGTTTGTACTTTTGATGAAAGTTAAGAAACTAAACATGGCCTCTGTTTGTATTCCAGGTTCTCTCGGTGCCAGACGGAGAGGGAGAGGTCTTTGCTGGAGCAGGGAACTGGCGTCGTCCCTGTTCCAGCTGCAGCTGACCAGCCTCTCCCTCCAGCTAAAGAGCTGTCCTCTGTGCAGGTAGGACAAGGACCGAGGAGCAGCCTGGAACATCCAGCAGCACATGGCCTCCTGTTCCTCCTCCAGCGCCGCTCCCGGGTGGCCTCCTCCTAATCAGAGCTTTAATGCTGCAGACTTGTGTAAACAGGAACGGAGAAGATTGGAGGGGGGGCCATGCTAATCTTCTCTGTATCGATTCTAGGCACATCTCGGTGCCATCAGCTCAAGGATAAGCAAGACTGCGTGCAGTTGTTCACGCCAAATCCGTTATGCCGAGCACTTGGGACACGCCCCCCCCATTTGCTGCCATCAGTGCCAAATCAGACCAGAGTTTGACTTGTGTACCTGACTTGGGTCGAGGTGTACTTGGGAATGACGCTAAGCCAACAACTGCCTGGGCTAAATTCCCGACAAGGTGTTGCCTGCTTGGCACTGGTACTATTTCATGACTGGACACAAATCTCCTCTGACACCAAGCTGCACCAGCTATTCAGCTATTCAATACTTTATTGCCATACAACTCGGTGAAAGTTGTTAGGGATTTGCTTCAGTGTGCTCATAACAAGACATCAACAAGATACAACCAAAAGATATATATACACAACAATATCCCGCATGGAATGACACTTTCCACAGGCAGATAAAAAAAGAACAACACACCGCTTACCGCATACCTGGATAACAGTCCAGGAGGCTAAGGTGGCTGATGTCAGATAGGTAACAATTTACATATGGATACAGAGCGCAAATCCACAATTTTACTATAAATACATAAATAGATAAATAAAAAACAAGTCCAACATGGTTGGAATAAGAACATATGAAAAGGTATAATAAAATCGCTATAAAAAAATGTGCAAGTTATGCAGACTCGTTAAAAGAACCTTTTTTCTCCCTGAGGAACTGGTTCAGGTTTTGAGAGCTGTTTAGAGCTTTAATGGCTCTGCAGTATGTGCTGTTGAGGAAGCGGGAGGTTTTTGTCTTAATAGCTCTCAACCTTCTCCCTGATGGGAGTGTGGAGAAAAGGGAGTTGGCAGGGTGAGTATCATCTTGAAGATTCTTAAGGCCTTTCCGATAAATACGGGCCTCGTAGATCTCACAGATGGGGGAGAGTTTGCAGCCAATTATTTTTGAGGCGGAATTAACTATCCTGTCTAGCTGTGACCTCTGCTGGACAGTAGAGTTGCCATACCAGACAGTAAAAGAAAAAGTAAGGACACTCGATGGCAGCTCGGTAGAACTGTAACATAACCCTTACAAGCTACCCCAAATTTCCTCAGCTGGCGAAGGAAAAAAAGCCTCTGGTGGGCTTTTTTGATAATGTTGTTTATATTGTGATCCCATTTTAAAGAAGATGATATCATTGTACCTAAAACCTAAAACTGTCCACCTGCTCCACCACCTGCCCATTAATGTGCAAGGACTGGGACGGCTTCCCCTTTCTCGCGGAAATCAACCACTAACACCAGAACAGGTCGCGGGCAAGAGGAGCAGATCAAAATGTGGAAACGCTTCACGAATTTGCGTGTCATCCTTTCGCAGGGGCCATGCTAATCTTCTCTGTATCGATTCCAATTTATTAGATGTGCTGCCTGAGCAAGCACGAACGTCCTAGATGGCTGCCTACCTTTTATTCACACTACTGGCCCAATGCCCCCTTTGTAGCAGTGCAGACTAGGGTACTGCAATCCCTAGTAGGCAACGCCCTGAACGGGGGCGGTGCCCACCTTTCCCCCTCAGGCTGGGGGCTAAACTTGGGGGCCCCAGGTCAACAATCCCCCTGCCATGACGCAGGCTGGGACAACTGGGAGCCTCTCTGAAAAACTCTAGGCACATCTCGGTGCCATCAGCTCAAGGATAAGCAAGACTGCGTGCAGTTGTTCACGCCAAATCCGTTATGCCGAGCACTTGGGACACGCCCCCCATTTGCTGCCATCAGTGCCAAATCAGACCAGAGTTTGACTTGTGTACCTGACTTGGGTCGAGGTGTACTTGGGAATGACGCTAAGCCAACAACTGCCTGGGCTAAATTCCCGACAAGGTGTTGCCTGCTTGGCACTGGTACTATTTCATGACTGGACACAAATCTCCTCTGAGACCAAGCTGCACCAGCTATTCAGCTATTCAATACTTTATTGCCATACAACTCGGTGAAAGTTGTTAGGGATTTGCTTCAGTGTGCTCATAACAAGACATCAACAAGATACAACCAAAAGATATATATACACAACAATATCCCGCATGGAATGACACTTTCCACAGGCAGATGAAAAAAGAACAACACACCGCTTACCGCATACCTGGATAACAGTCCAGGAGGCTGAGGTGGCTGATGTCAGATAGGTGACAATTTACATATGGATACAGAGCGCAAATCCACAATTTTACTATAAATACATAAATAGATAAATAAAAAACAACTCCAACATGGTTGGTATAAGAACATATGAAAAGGCATAATAAAATCGCTATAAAAAAATGTGCAAGTTATGCAGACTCGTTAAAAGAACCTTTTTTCTCCCTGAGGAACTGGTTCAGGTTTTGAGAGCTGTTTAGAGCTTTAATGGCTCTGCAGTATGTGCTGTTGAGGAAGCGGGAGGTTTTTGTCTTCATAGCTCTCAACCTTCTCCCTGATGGGAGTGTGGAGAAAAGGGAGTTGGCAGGGTGAGTATCATCTTGAAGATTCTTAAGGCCTTTCCGATAAATACGGGCCTCGTAGATCTCACAGATGGGGGAGAGTTTGCAGCCAATTATTTTTGAGGCGGAATTAACTATCCTGTCTAGCTGTGACCTCTGCTGGACAGTAGAGTTGCCATACCAGACAGTAAAAGAAAAAGTAAGGACACTCTCGATGGCAGCTCGGTAGAACTGTAACATAACCCTTACAAGCTACCCCAAATTTCCTCAGCTGGCGAAGGAAAAAAAGCCTCTGGTGGGCTTTTTTGATAATGTTGTTTATATTGTGATCCCATTTTAAAGAAGATGATATCATTGTACCTAAAAACCTAAAACTGTCCACCTGCTCCACCACCTGCCCATTAATGTGCAAGGACTGGGACGGCTTCCCCTTTCTGCGGAAATCAACCACTAACACCAGAACAGGTCGCGGGCAAGAGGAGCAGATCAAAATGTGGAAACGCTTCACGAATTTGCGTGTCATCCTTTCGCAGGGGCCATGCTAATCTTCTCTGTATCGATTCCAATTTATTAGATGTGCTGCCTGAGCAAGCACGAACGTCCTAGATGGCTGCCTACCTTTTATTCACACTACTGGCCCAATGCCCCCTTTGTAGCAGTGCAGACTAGGGTACTGCAATCCCTAGTAGGCAACGCCCTGAACGGGCGGTGCCCACTTTCCCCTCAGGCTGGGGCTAAACTTGGGGCCCCAGGTCAACAATCCCCCTGCCATGGCGCTAGGCTGGGACAACTGGGAGCCTCTCTGAAAAACTCTAGGCACATCTCGGTGCCATCAGCTCAAGGATAAGCAAGACTGCGTGCAGTTGTTCACGCCAAATCCGTTATGCCGAGCACTTGGGACACGCCCCCCATTTCAATTCAATTCAATTCAATTTTATTTATATAGCGCCAAATCACAACAACAGTTATCTCACAGCGCTTTTCATAAAGAGCAGGTCTAGACCGAACTCTGAAGTTATTTACAGAAGCCCAACAATTCCCACCAAGAGCAAGCACTAGGCTGACAGAGGCAAGGAAAAACTTCCTTTAAGAGGCAGAAACCTCGAGCAGAACCATGGCTCAGGGTGGTGACCATCTGCCTCGACCGGGTTGGGGTGAGGGGAGAGAGGGAGAGAGGAGAGAGCAAGAGAGAGAGAGCAGGAGAGAGAGAGCAGGAGAGAGAGAGCAGAGGGAGGCAACCTACACAGTATACACATAGAGGTACAGACAATAAAGGTAATGGTGCTATAGACTGAATGAAAAATGGTACAGATATTTGTAGTAATGTTTAGTGATATTAATTATAACAGTAATAATAGCAATAGGACTAGTAATAGCAGTTGCAACTGCAGCAGAGGGCGTCGAAGCAGGAACACGGGGGCAGCAGGAGACTCCCAACAACAGGTCCAGACTCCACAGCTCCAGAGCCAGCAACACCCGCAGGAAGTGAGGGGAGGGGGGGAGGACAGGAGGGGAAGCACACGACCACGGGAGAGGGAGAAAAATCGAGTTAGTAACATGCATTAATGGGAAGAGGTTGCACTCAGAGAGAAAGAGAGAAGAGGAGAGAGGAGCTCAGTGCATCATGGGAAAATCCCCCGGCAGTCTAGCCTATAGCAGCATAACTAAGGGATGGTTCAGGACTCACCCGAGCCAGCCCTAACTATAAGCTTTATCAAAAGGAAAGTCTTAAGCCTACTCTTAAATGTAGAGACGGTGTCTGCCTCCCGAACCCAAACTGGAACCTGGTTCCACAGGAGAGGAGCCTGATAACTGAGCAGCTCTGGCTCCCATTCTACTTTTGGAGACTCTAGGAACCACAAGTAATCCTGCATTCTGGGAGCGCGAGTGCTCTGGTGGGAGTAGTAAGGTACTATGAGCTCTTTAAGATAAGATGGTGCCCTGACCATTAAGAGCTTTGTATGTGAGAAGAAGGATTTTAAATTCTATTCTGGATTTTACAGGAAGCCAATGCAGAGAAGCTAAGACAGGAGAGATATGATCTCTTTTACTGGTTCCTGTCAGAACACGTGCTGCAGCATTCTGGATCAGCTGAAGAGTCTTAATGGACTTTTTCGAAGAGCCTGATAATAGGGAATTGCAGTAATCCAGTCTAGAAGTAACAAATGCATGGACTAGTTTTTCTGCATCATTTGCTGCCATCAGTGCCAAATCAGACCAGAGTTTGACTTGTGTACCTGACTTGGGTCGAGGTGTACTTGGGAATGACGCTAAGCCAACAACTGCCTGTGCTAAATTCCCGACAAGGTGTTGCCTGCTTGGCACTGGTACTATTTCATGACTGGACACAAATCCCCTCTGACACCAAGCTGCACCAGAACAGGTCGCGGGCAAGAGGAGCAGATCAAAATGTGGAAACGCTTCACGCAATTTCGCGTGTCATCCTTTCGCCTGAGGGGCCATGCTAATCTTCTCTGTATCGATTCCAATTTATTAGATGTGCTGCCTGAGCAAGCACAGACGTCCTAGATGGCTGCCTACCTTTTATTCACACTACTGGCCCAATGCCCCTTTGTAGCAGTGCAGGCTAGGGGACTGCAATCCCTAGTAGGCAACGCCCTGAGCGGGCGGTGCCCACCTTCCCCTCAGGCTGGGGGCTAAACTTGGGGCCCCAGGTCAACAATCCCATTGCCATGACGCACGCTGGGACAACTGGGAGCCTCTCTGAAAGACTCTAGGCACATCTCGTTGCCATCAGCTCAAGGATAAGCAAGACTGCGTGCAGTTGTTCACGCTAAATCCGTTATGCCGGAGCACTTGGGACATGCCCCCATTTGCTGCCATCAGTGCCAAATCAGACCAGAGTTTGACTTGTGTACCTTACTTGGGTCGAGGTGTACTTGGAATGACGCTAAGCCAACAACTGCCTGGGCTAAATTCCCGACAAGGTGTTGCCTGCTTGGCACTGGTACTATTCCATGACTGGACACAAATCCCCTCTGACACCAAGCTGCACCAGAACAGGTCGCGGGCAAGAGGAGCAGATCAAAATGTGGAAACGCTTCACGCAATTTGCGTGTCATCCTTTCGCAGGGGCCATGCTAATCTTCTCTGTATCGATTCCAATTTATTAGATTTGCTGCCTGAGCAAGCACGAACGTCCTGGATGGCTGCCTACCTTTTATTCACACTACTGGCCCAATGCCCCTTTGTAGCAGTGCAGACTAGGGTACTGCAATCCCTAGTAGGCAACGCCCTGAGCGAGGCGGTGCCCACCTTCCCCCTCAGGCTGGGGGCTAAACTTGGGGCCCCAGGTCAACAATCCCATTGCCATGGCGCACGCTGGGACAACTGGGAGCCTCTCTGAAAGACTCTAGGCACATCTCGTTGCCATCAGCTCAAGGATAAGCAAGACTGCGTGCAGTTGTTCACGCCAAATCCGTTATGCCGAGCACTTGGGACCGCCCCCATTTGCTGCCATCAGTGCCAAATCAGACCAGAGTTTGACTTGTGTACCTGACTTGGGTCGAGGTGTACTTGGGAATGACGCTAAGCCAACAACTGCCTGGGCTAAATTCCCGACAAGGTGTTGCCTGCTTGGCACTGGTACTATTCCATGACTGGACACAAATCCCCTCTGACACCAAGCTGCACCAGAACAGGTCGCGGGCAAGAGGAGCAGATCAAAATGTGGAAACGCTTCACGAATTTGCGTGTCATCCTTTCGCAGGGGCCATGCTAATCTTCTCTGTATCGATTCCAATTTATTAGATGTGCTGCCTGAGCAAGCACAGACGTCCTAGATGGCTGCCTACCTTTTATTCACACCACTGGCCCAATGCCCCCTTTGTAGCAGTGCAGGCTAGGGGACTGCAATCCCTAGTAGGCAACGCCCTGAACGGGGGCGGTGCCCACCTTTCCCCCTCAGGCTGGGGGCTAAACTTGGGGGCCCCAGGTCAACAATCCCCCTGCCATGACGCAGGCTGGGACAACTGGGAGCCTCTCTGAAAAACTCTAGGCACATCTCGGTGCCATCAGCTCAAGGATAAGCAAGACTGCGTGCAGTTGTTCACGCCAAATCCGTTATGCCGAGCACTTGGGACACGCCCCCCATTTGCTGCCATCAGTGCCAAATCAGACCAGAGTTTGACTTGTGTACCTGACTTGGGTCGAGGTGTACTTGGGAATGACGCTAAGCCAACAACTGCCTGGGCTAAATTCCCGACAAGGTGTTGCCTGCTTGGCACTGGTACTATTCCATGACTGGACACAAATCTCCTCTGACACCAAGCTGCACCAGCTATTCAGCTATTCAATACTTTATTGCCATACAACTCGGTGAAAGTTGTTAGGGATTTGCTTCAGTGTGCTCATAACAAGACATCAACAAGATACAACCAAAAGATATATATACACAACAATATCCCGCATGGAATGACACTTTCCACAGGCAGATAAAAAAAGAACAACACACCGCTTACGCGATACCTGGATAACAGTCCAGGAGGCTAAGGTGGCTGATGTCAGATAGGTGACAATTTACATATGGATACAGAGCGCAAATCCACAATTTTACTATAAATACATAAATAGATAAATAAAAAACAACTCCAACATGGTTGGAATAAGAACATATGAAAAGGTATA
Source organism: Lepomis macrochirus (assembly GCA_024633595.2). Classification (NCBI taxonomy): domain Eukaryota; kingdom Metazoa; phylum Chordata; class Actinopteri; order Centrarchiformes; family Centrarchidae; genus Lepomis; species Lepomis macrochirus. The sequence goes on along the minus strand of JALXJV020000005.1, from coordinate 40,497,084 downwards.
ATAAAATCGCTATAAAAAAATGTGCAAGTTATGCAGACTCGTTAAAAGAACCTTTTTTCTCCCTGAGGAACTGGTTCAGGTTTTGAGAGCTGTTTAGAGCTTTAATGGCTCTGCAGTATGTGCTGTTGAGGAAGCGGGAGGTTTTTGTCTTAATAGCTCTCAACCTTCTCCCTGATGGGAGTGTGGAGAAAAGGGAGTTGGCAGGGTGAGTATCATCTTGAAGATTCTTAAGGCCTTTCCGATAAATCACGGGCCTCAGTAGATCTCACAGATGGGGAGAGTTTGCAGCCAATTATTTTTGAGGCGAATTAACTATCCTGTCTAGCTGTGACCTCTGCTGGACAGTAGAGTTGCCATACCAGACAGTAAAAGAAAAAGTAAGGACACTCTCGATGGCAGCTCGGTAGAACTGTAACATAACCCTTACAAGCTACCCCAAATTTCCTCAGCTGGCGAAGGAAAAAAAGCCTCTGGTGGGCTTTTTTGATAATGTTGTTTATATTGTGATCCCATTTTAAAGAAGATGATATCATTGTACCTAAAAACCTAAAACTGTCCACCACCTGCCCATTAATGTGCAAGGACTGGGACGGCTTCCCCTTTCTGCGGAAATCAACCACTAACACCAGAACAGGTCGCGGGCAAGAGGAGCAGATCAAAATGTGGAAACGCTTCACGCAATTTAGCGTGTCATCCTTTCGCAGGGGCCATGCTAATCTTCTCTGTATCGATTCCAATTTATTAGATGTGCTGCCTGAGCAAGCACGAACGTCCTAGATGGCTGCCTACCTTTTATTCACACTACTGGCCCAATGCCCCCTTTGTAGCAGTGCAGACTAGGGTACTGCAATCCCTAGTAGGCAACGCCCTGAGCGAGGCGGTGCCCTACCTTCCCCTCAGGCTGGGGCTAAACTTAGGGGCCCCAGGTCAACAATCCCATTGCCATGACGCACGCTGGGACAACTGGGAGCCTCTCTGAAAGACTCTAGGCACATCTCGTTGCCATCAGCTCAAGGATAAGCAAGACTGCGTGCAGTTGTTCACGCCAAATCCGTTATGCCGAGCACTTGGGACATGCCCCCCATTTGCTGCCATCAGTGCCAAATCAGACCAGAGTTTGACTTGTGTACCTTACTTGGGTCGAGGTGTACTTGGGAATGACGCTAAGCCAACAACTGCCTGGGCTAAATTCCCGACAAGGTGTTGCCTGCTTGGCACTGGTACTATTCCATGACTGGACACAAATCCCCTCTGACACCAAGCTGCACCAGAACAGGTCGCGGGCAAGAGGAGCAGATCAAAATGTGGAAACGCTTCACGAATTTGCGTGTCATCCTTCGCGAGGGGCCATGCTAATCTTCTCTGTATCGATTCCAATTTATTAGATGTGCTGCCTGAGCAAGCACAGACGTCCTAGATGGCTGCCTACCTTTTATTCACACTACTGGCCCAATGCCCCCTTTGTAGCAGTGCAGGCTAGGGTACTGCAATCCCTAGTAGGCAACGCCCTGAACGGGGGCGGTGCCCACCTTTCCCCCTCAGGCTGGGGGCTAAACTTGGGGGCCCCAGGTCAACAATCCCATTGCCATGACGCACGCTGGGACAACTGGGAGCCTCTCTGAAAGACTCTAGGCACATCTCGGTGCCATCAGCTCAAGGATAAGCAAGACTGCGTGCAGTTGTTCACGCCAAATCCGTTATGCCGAGCACTTGGGACACGCCCCCCATTTGCTGCCATCAGTGCCAAATCAGACCAGAGTTTGACTTGTGTACCTGACTTGGGTCGAGGTGTACTTGGGAATGACGCTAAGCCAACAACTGCCTGGGCTAAATTCCCGACAAGGTGTTGCCTGCTTGGCACTGGTACTATTCCATGACTGGACACAAATCCCCTCTGACAACAAGCTGCACCAGAACAGGTCACGGGCAAGAGGAGCAGATCAAAATGTGGAAACGCTTCACGAATTTGCGTGTCATCCTTTCGCAGGGGCCATGCTAATCTTCTCTGTATCGATTCCAATTTATTAGATGTGCTGCCTGAGCAAGCACAGACGTCCTAGATGGCTGCCTACCTTTTATTCACACTACTGGCCCAATGCCCCCTTTGTAGCAGTGCAGGCTAGGGGACTGCAATCCCTAGTAGGCAACGCCCTGAACGGGGGCGGTGCCCACCTTTCCCCCTCAGGCTGGGGGCTAAACTTGGGGGCCCCAGGTCAACAATCCCATTGCCATGACGCACGCTGGGACAACTGGGAGCCTCTCTGAAAGACTCTAGGCACATCTCGGTGCCATCAGCTCAAGGATAAGCAAGACTGCGTGCAGTTGTTCACGCCAAATCCGTTATGCCGAGCACTTGGGACACGCCCCCCATTTGCTGCCATCAGTGCCAAATCAGACCAGAGTTTGACTTGTGTACCTGACTTGGGTCGAGGTGTACTTGGGAATGACGCTAAGCCAACAACTGCCTGGGCTAAATTCCCGACAAGGTGTTGCCTGCTTGGCACTGGTACTATTCCATGACTGGACACAAATCTCCTCTGACACCAAGCTGCACCAGCTATTCAGCTATTCAATACTTTATTGCCATACAACTCGGTGAAAGTTGTTAGGGATTTGCTTCAGTGTGCTCATAACAAGACATCAACAAGATACAACCAAAAGATATATATACACAACAATATCCCGCATGGAATGACACTTTCCACAGGCAGATAAAAGAACAACACACCGCTTACGCATACCTGGATAACAGTCCAGGAGGCTAAGGTGGCTGATGTCAGATAGGAGACAATTTACATATGGATACAGAGCGCAAATCCACAATTTTACTATAAATACATAAATAGATAAATAAAAACAACTCCAACATGGTTGGAATAAGAACATATGAAAAGGTATAATAAAATGCGCTATAAAAAAATGTGCAAGTTATGCAGACTCGTTAAAAGAACCTTTTTCTCCCTGAGGAACTGGTTCAGGTTTTGAGAGCTGTTTAGAGCTTTAATGGCTCTGCAGTATGTGCTGTTGAGGAAGCGGAGGTTTTGTCTTAATAGCTCTCAACCTTCTCCCTGATGGGAGTGTGGAGAAAAGGGAGTTGGCAGGGTGAGTATCATCTTGAAGATTCTTAAGGCCTTTCCGATAAATACGGGCCTCGTAGATCTCACAGATGGGGGAGAGTTTGCAGCCAATTATTTTTGAGGCGGAATTAACTATCCTGTCTAGCTGTGACCTCTGCTGGACAGTAGAGTTGCCATACCAGACAGTAAAAGAAAAAGTAAGGACACTCTCGATGGCAGCTCGGTAGAACTGTAACATAACCCTTACAAGCTACCCCAAATTTCCTCAGCTGGCGAAGGAAAAAAAGCCTCTGGTGGGCTTTTTTGATAATGTTGTTTATATTGTGATCCCATTTTAAAGAAGATGATATCATTGTACCTAAAAACCTAAAACTGTCCACCACCTGCCCATTAATGTGCAAGGACTGGGACGGCTTCCCCTTTCTGCGGAAATCAACCACTAACACCAGAACAGGTCGCGGGCAAGAGGAGCAGATCAAAATGTGGAAACGCTTCACGAATTTGCGTGTCATCCTTTCGCAGGGGCCATGCTAATCTTCTCTGTATCGATTCCAATTTATTAGATGTGCTGCCTGAGCAAGCACAGACGTCCTAGATGGCTGCCTACCTTTTATTCACACCACTGGCCCAATGCCCCCTTTGTAGCAGTGCAGGCTAGGGTACTGCAATCCCTAGTAGGCAACGCCCTGAACGGGGGCGGTGCCCACCTTTCCCCCTCAGGCTGGGGGCTAAACTTGGGGGCCCCAGGTCAACAATCCCATTGCCATGACGCACGCTGGGACAACTGGGAGCCTCTCTGAAAGACTCTAGGCACATCTCGGTGCCATCAGCTCAAGGATAAGCAAGACTGCGTGCAGTTGTTCACGCCAAATCCGTTATGCCGAGCACTTGGGACACGCCCCCCATTTGCTGCCATCAGTGCCAAATCAGACCAGAGTTTGACTTGTGTACCTGACTTGGGTCGAGGTGTACTTGGGAATGACGCTAAGCCAACAACTGCCTGGGCTAAATTCCCGACAAGGTGTTGCCTGCTTGGCACTGGTACTATTCCATGACTGGACACAAATCCCCTCTGACACCAAGCTGCACCAGAACAGGTCACGGGCAAGAGGAGCAGATCAAAATGTGGAAACGCTTCACGAATTTGCGTGTCATCCTTTCGCAGGGGCCATGCTAATCTTCTCTGTATCGATTCCAATTTATTAGATGTGCTGCCTGAGCAAGCACAGACGTCCTAGATGGCTGCCTACCTTTTATTCACACCACTGGCCCAATGCCCCCTTTGTAGCAGTGCAGGCTAGGGGACTGCAATCCCTAGTAGGCAACGCCCTGAACGGGGGCGGTGCCCACCTTTCCCCCTCAGGCTGGGGGCTAAACTTGGGGGCCCCAGGTCAACAATCCCATTGCCATGACGCACGCTGGGACAACTGGGAGCCTCTCTGAAAGACTCTAGGCACATCTCGGTGCCATCAGCTCAAGGATAAGCAAGACTGCGTGCAGTTGTTCACGCCAAATCCGTTATGCCGAGCACTTGGGACACGCCCCCCATTTGCTGCCATCAGTGCCAAATCAGACCAGAGTTTGACTTACATTTACATTTACATTTATTCATTTAGCTGACGCTTTTATCCAAAGCGACTTACAATTGCTATACATGTCAGAGGTCGCACACCTCTGGAGCAACTATGGGTTAAGTGTCTTGCTCAGGGACACAGTGGGGATTGAACCCGGGTCTCTCACACCAAAGGCGGGCGTCTTAACCATTGCGCCATCCCACCCCATTGTGTACCTGACTTGGGTCGAGGTGTACTTGGGAATGACGCTAAGCCAACAACTGCCTGGGCTAAATTCCCGACAAGGTGTTGCCTGCTTGGCACTGGTACTATTCCATGACTGGACACAAATCCCCTCTGACACCAAGCTGCACCAGAACAGGTCACGGGCAAGAGGAGCAGATCAAAATGTGGAAACGCTTCACGAATTTGAGTGTCATCCTTTCGCAGGGGCCATGCTAAACTTCTCTGTATCGATTCCAATTTATTAGATGTGCTGCCTGAGCAAGCACAGACGTCCTAGATGGCTGCCTACCTTTTATTCACACTACTGGCCCAATGCCCCCTTTGTAGCAGTGCAGGCTAGGGGACTGCAATCCCTAGTAGGCAACGCCCTGAACGGGGGCGGTGCCCACCTTTCCCTCTCAGGCTGGGGGCTAAACTTGGGGGCCCCAGGTCAACAATCCCCCTGCCATGACGCAGGCTGGGACAACTGGGAGCCTCTCTGAAAAACTCTAGGCACATCTCGGTGCCATCAGCTCAAGGATAAGCAAGACTGCGTGCAGTTGTTCACGCCAAATCCGTTATGCCGAGCACTTGGGACACGCCCCCCATTTGCTGCCATCAGTGCCAAATCAGATCAGAGTTTGACTTATGTACCTGACTTGGGTCGAGGTGTACTTGGGAATGACGCTAAGCCAACAACTGCCTGTGCTAAATTCCCGACAAGGTGTTGCCTGCTTGGCACTGGTACTATTTCATGACTGGACACAAATCTCCTCTGACACCAAGCTGCACCAGCTATTCAGCTATTCAATACTTTATTGCCATACAACTCGGTGAAAGTTGTTAGGGATTTGCTTCAGTGTGCTCATAACAAGACATCAACAAGATACAACCAAAAGATATATATACACAACAATATCCCGCATGGAATGACACTTTCCACAGGCAGATAAAAAAAGAACAACACACCGCTTACCGCATACCTGGATAACAGTCCAGGAGGCTAAGGTGGCTGATGTCAGATAGGTAACAATTTACATATGGATACAGAGCGCAAATCCACAATTTTACTATAAATACATAAATAGATAAATAAAAAACAAGTCCAACATGGTTGGAATAAGAACATATGAAAAGGTATAATAAAATCGCTATAAAAAAATGTGCAAGTTATGCAGACTCATTAAAAGAACCTTTTTTCTCCCTGAGGAACTGGTTCAGGTTTTGAGAGCTGTTTAGAGCTTTAATGGCTCTGCAGTATGTGCTGTTGAGGAAGCGGGAGGTTTTTGTCTTAATAGCTCTCAACCTTCTCCCTGATGGGAGTGTGGAGAAAAGGGAGTCGGCAGGGTGAGTATCATCTTGAAGATTCTTAAGGCCTTTCCGATAAATACGGGCCTCGTAGATCTCACAGATGGGGGAGAGTTTGCAGCCAATTATTTTTGAGGCGGAATTAACTATCCTGTCTAGCTGTGACCTCTGCTGGACAGTAGAGTTGCCATACCAGACAGTAAAAGAAAAAGTAAGGACACTCTCGATGGCAGCTCGGTAGAACTGTAACATAACCCTTACAAGCTACCCCAAATTTCCTCAGCTGGCGAAGGGAAAAAAAGCCTCTGGTGGGCTTTTTTGATAATGTTGTTTATATTGTGATCCCATTTTAAAGAAGATGATATCATTGTACCTAAAAACCTAAAACTGTCCACCTGCTCCACCACCTGCCCATTAATGTGCAAGGACTGGGACGGCTTCCCCTTTCTGCGGAAATCAACCACTAACACCAGAACAGGTCGCGGGCAAGAGGAGCAGATCAAAATGTGGAAACGCTTCACGAATTTGCGTGTCATCCTTTCGCAGGGGCCATGCTAATCTTCTCTGTATCGATTCCAATTTATTAGATGTGCTGCCTGAGCAAGCACGAACGTCCTAGATGGCTGCCTACCTTTTATTCACACTACTGGCCCAATGCCCCCTTTGTAGCAGTGCAGACTAGGGTACTGCAATCCCTAGTAGGCAACGCCCTGAGCGAGGCGGTGCCCACCTTCCCCTCAGGCTGGGGGCTAAACTTGGGGCCCCAGGTCAACAATCCCATTGCCATGACGCAGCGCTGGGACAACTGGGAGCCTCTCTGAAAGACTCTAGGCACATCTCGTTGCCATCAGCTCAAGGATAAGCAAGACTGCGTGCAGTTGTTCACGCCAAATCCGTTATGCCGAGCACTTGGGACATGCCCCCCATTTGCTGCCATCAGTGCCAAATCAGACCAGAGTTTGACTTGTGTACCTTGACTTGGGTCGAGGTGTACTTGGGAATGACGCTAAGCCAACAACTGCCTGGGCTAAATTCCCGACAAGGTGTTGCCTGCTTGGCACTGGTACTATTCCATGACTGGACACAAATCCCCTCTGACACCAAGCTGCACCAGAACAGGTCACGGGCAAGAGGAGCAGATCAAAATGTGGAAACGCTTCACGAATTTGCGTGTCATCCTTTCGCAGGGGCCATGCTAATCTTCTCTGTATCGATTCCAATTTATTAGATGTGCTGCCTGAGCAAGCACAGACGTCCTAGATGGCTGCCTACCTTTTATTCACACTACTGGCCCAATGCCCCCTTTGTAGCAGTGCAGACTAGGGTACTGCAATCCCTAGTAGGCAACGCCCTGAACGGGGGCGGTGCCCACCTTTCCCCCTCAGGCTGGGGGCTAAACTTGGGGGCCCCAGGTCAACAATCCCCCTGCCATGACGCACGCTGGGACAACTGGGAGCCTCTCTGAAAAACTCTAGGCACATCTCGGTGCCATCAGCTCAAGGATAAGCAAGACTGCGTGCAGTTGTTCACGCCAAATCCGTTATGCCGAGCACTTGGGACACGCCCCCCATTTGCTGCCATCAGTGCCAAATCAGACCAGAGTTTGACTTGTGTACCTGACTTGGGTCGAGGTGTACTTGGGAATGACGCTAAGCCAACAACTGCCTGGGCTAAATTCCCGACAAGGTGTTGCCTGCTTGGCACTGGTACTATTCCATGACTGGACACAAATCTCCTCTGACACCAAGCTGCACCAGCTATTCAGCTATTCAATACTTTATTGCCATACAACTCGGTGAAAGTTGTTAGGGATTTGCTTCAGTGTGCTCATAACAAGACATCAACAAGATACAACCAAAAGATATATATACACAACAATATCCCGCATGGAATGACACTTTCCACAGGCAGATAAAAAAAGAACAACACACCGCTTACCGCATACCTGGATAACAGTCCAGGAGGCTAAGGTGGCTGATGTCAGATAGGTGACAATTTACATATGGATACAGAGCGCAAATCCACAATTTTACTATAAATACATAAATAGATAAATAAAAAACAAGTCCAACATGGTTGGAATAAGAACATATGAAAAGGTATAATAAAATCGCTATAAAAAAAATGTGCAAGTTATGCAGACTCGTTAAAAGAACCTTTTTTCTCCCTGAGGAACTGGTTCAGGTTTTGAGAGCTGTTTAGAGCTTTAATGGCTCTGCAGTATGTGCTGTTGAGGAAGCGGGAGGTTTTGTCTTAATAGCTCTCAACCTTCTCCCTGATGGGAGTGTGGAGAAAAGGGAGTTGGCAGGGTGAGTATCATCTTGAAGATTCTTAAGGCCTTTCCGATAAATCACGGGCCTCAGTAGATCTCACAGATGGGGAGAGTTTGCAGCCAATTATTTTTGAGGCGAATTAACTATCCTGTCTAGCTGTGACCTCTGCTGGACAGTAGAGTTGCCATACCAGACAGTAAAAGAAAAGTAAGGACACTCTCGATGGCAGCTCGGTAGAACTGTAACATAACCCTTACAAGCTACCCCAAATTTCCTCAGCTGGCGAAGGAAAAAAAAGCCTCTGGTGGGCTTTTTTGATAATGTTGTTTATATTGTGATCCCATTTTAAAGAAGATGATATCATTGTACCTAAAAACCTAAAACTGTCCACCTGCTCCACCACTGCCCATTAATGTGCAAGGACTGGGGCGGCTTCCCCTTTCTGCGGAAATCAACCACTAACACCAGAACAGGTCGCGGGCAAGAGGAGCAGATCAAAATGTGGAAGCGCTTCCGCAATTTGCGTGTCATCCTTTCGCAGGGGCCATGCTAATCTTCTCTGTATCGATTCCAATTTATTAGATGTGCTGCCTGAGCAAGCACAGAGCGTCCTAGATGGCTGCCTACCTTTTATTCACACCACTGGCCCAATGCCCCTTTGTAGCAGTGCAGGCTAGGGTACTGCAATCCCTAGTAGGCAGCGCCCTGAGCGAGGCGGTGCCCACCTTCCCCTCAGGCTGGGGGCTAAACTTGGGGGCCCCAGGTCAACAATCCCATTGCCATGACGCTGCGCTGGGACAACTGGGAGCCTCTCTGAAAGACTCTAGGCACATCTCGGTGCCATCAGCTCAAGGATAAGCAAGACTGCGTGCAGTTGTTCACGCCAAATCCGTTATGCCGAGCACTTGGGACCGCCCCCATTTGCTGCCATCAGTGCCAAATCAGACCAGAGTTTGACTTGTGTACCTGACTTGGGTCGAGGTGTGCTCAGGAATGACGCTAAGCCAACAACTGCCTGGGCTAAATTCCCGACAAGGTGTTGCCTGCTTGGCACTGGTACTATTCCATGACTGGACACAAATCTCCTCTGACACCAAGCTGCACCAGAACAGGTCACGGGCAAGAGGAGCAGATCAAAATGTGGAAGCGCTTCACGCAATTTGCGTGTCATCCTTTCGCAGGGGCCATGCTAATCTTCTCTGTATCGATTCCAATTTATTAGATGTGCTGCCTGAGCAAGCACAGACGTCCTAGATGGCTGCCTACCTTTTATTCACACCACTGGCCCAATGCCCCTTTGTAGCAGTGCAGGCTAGGGGACTGCAATCCCTAGTAGGCAACGCCCTGAACGAGGCGGTGCCCACCTTTCCCCTCAGGCTGGGGCTAAACTTGGGGGCCCCAGGTCAGCAATCCCATTGCCATGACGCAGCGCTGGGACAACTGGGAGCCTCTCTGAAAGACTCTAGGCACATCTCGGTGCCATCAGCTCAAGGATAAGCAAGACTGCGTGCAGTTGTTCACGCCAAATCCGTTATGCCGAGCACTTGGGACACGCTCCCATTTGCTGCCATCAGTGCCAAATCAGACCAGAGTTTGACTTACATTTACATTTACATTTATTCATTTAGCTGGCGCTTTTATCCAAAGCGACTTACAATTGCTATACATGTCAGAGAGTCGCACACCTCTGGAGCAACTATGGGTTAAGTGTCTTGCTCAGGGACACAGTGGGGATTGAACCGGGTCTCTCACACCAAAGGCGAGCGTCTTAACCATTCGCCATCCCACCCCATTGTGTACCTGACTTGGGTCGAGGTGTACTTGGGAATGACGCTAAAGCCAACAACTGCCTGGGCTAAATTCCCGACAAGGTGTTGCCTGCTTGGCACTGGTACTATTCCATGACTGGACACAAATCCCCTCTGACACCAAGCTGCACCAGAACAGGTCACGGGCAAGAGGAGCAGATCAAAATGTGGAAACGCTTCACGAATTTGCGTGTCATCCTTTCGCAGGGGCCATGCTAATCTTCTCTGTATCGATTCCAATTTATTAGATGTGCTGCCTGAGCAAGCACAGACGTCCTAGATGGCTGCCTACCTTTTATTCACACTACTGGCCCAATGCCCCCTTTGTAGCAGTGCAGGCTAGGGGACTGCAATCCCTAGTAGGCAACGCCCTGAACGGGGGCGGTGCCCACCTTTCCCCCTCAGGCTGGGGGCTAAACTTGGGGGCCCCAGGTCAACAATCCCCCTGCCATGACGCAGGCTGGGACAACTGGGAGCCTCTCTGAAACACTCTAGGCACATCTCGGTGCCATCAGCTCAAGGATAAGCAAGACTGCGTGCAGTTGTTCACGCCAAATCCGTTATGCCGAGCACTTGGGACACGCCCCCCATTTGCTGCCATCAGTGCCAAATCAGACCAGAGTTTGACTTATGTACCTGACTTGGGTCGAGGTGTACTTAGGAATGACGCTAAGCCAACAACTGCCTGGGCTAAATTCCCGACAAGGTGTTGCCTGCTTGGCACTGGTACTATTTCATGACTGGACACAAATCTCCTCTGACACCAAGCTGCACCAGCTATTCAGCTATTCAATACTTTATTGCCATACAACTTCGGTGAAAGTTGTTAGGGATTTGCTTCAGTGTGCTCATAACAAGACATCAACAAGATACAACCAAAAGATATATATACACAACAATATCCCGCATGGAATGACACTTTCCACAGGCAGATAAAAAAAGAACAACACACCGCTTACCGCATACCTGGATAACAGTCCAGGAGGCTAAGGTGGCTGATGTCAGATAGGTGACAATTTACATATGGATACAGAGCGCAAATCCACAATTTTACTATAAATACATAAATAGATAAATAAAAAACAAGTCCAACATGGTTGGAATAAGAACATATGAAAAGGTATAATAAAATCGCTATAAAAAAATGTGCAAGTTATGCAGACTCGTTAAAAGAACCTTTTTTCTCCCTGAGGAACTGGTTCAGGTTTTGAGAGCTGTTTAGAGCTTTAATGGCTCTGCAGTATGTGCTGTTGAGGAAGCGGGAGGTTTTTGTCTTAATAGCTCTCAACCTTCTCCCTGATGGGAGTGTGGAGAAAAGGGAGTTGGCAGGGTGAGTATCATCTTGAAGATTCTTAAGGCCTTTCCGATAAATACGGGCCTCGTAGATCTCACAGATGGGGGAGAGTTTGCAGCCAATTATTTTTGAGGCGGAATTAACTATCCTGTCTAGCTGTGACCTCTGCTGGACAGTAGAGTTGCCATACCAGACAGTAAAAGAAAAAGTAAGGACACTCTCGATGGCAGCTCGGTAGAACTGTAACATAACCCTTACAAGCTACCCCAAATTTCCTCAGCTGGCGAAGGGAAAAAAAGCCTCTGGTGGGCTTTTTTGATAATGTTGTTTATATTGTGATCCCATTTTAAAGAAGATGATATCATTGTACCTAAAAACCTAAAACTGTCCACCTGCTCCACCACCTGCCCATTAATGTGCAAGGACTGGGACGGCTTCCCCTTTCTGCGGAAATCAACCACTAACACCAGAACAGGTCGCGGGCAAGAGGAGCAGATCAAAATGTGGAAACGCTTCCGCAATTTGCGTGTCATCCTTTCGCGAGGGGCCATGCTAATCTTCTCTGTATCGATTCCAATTTATTAGATGTGCTGCCTGAGCAAGCACGAACGTCCTAGATGGCTGCCTACCTTTTATTCACACTACTGGCCCAATGCCCCCTTTGTAGCAGTGCAGACTAGGGTACTGCAATCCCTAGTAGGCAACGCCCTGAACGGGGGCGGTGCCCACCTTTCCCCCTCAGGCTGGGGGCTAAACTTGGGGGCCCCAGGTCAACAATCCCATTGCCATGACGCAGGCTGGGACAACTGGGAGCCTCTCTGAAAGACTCTAGGCACATCTCGGTGCCATCAGCTCAAGGATAAGCAAGACTGCGTGCAGTTGTTCACGCCAAATCCGTTATGCCGAGCACTTGGGACACGCCCCCCATTTGCTGCCATCAGTGCCAAATCAGACCAGAGTTTGACTTGTGTACCTGACTTGGGTCGAGGTGTACTTGGGAATGACGCTAAGCCAACAACTGCCTGGGCTAAATTCCCGACAAGGTGTTGCCTGCTTGGCACTGGTACTATTCCATGACTGGACACAAATCCCCTCTGACACCAAGCTGCACCAGAACAGGTCACGGGCAAGAGGAGCAGATCAAAATGTGGAAACGCTTCACGAATTTGCGTGTCATCCTTTCGCAGGGGCCATGCTAATCTTCTCTGTATCGATTCCAATTTATTAGATGTGCTGCCTGAGCAAGCACAGACGTCCTAGATGGCTGCCTACCTTTTATTCACACTACTGGCCCAATGCCCCCTTTGTAGCAGTGCAGGCTAGGGGACTGCAATCCCTAGTAGGCAACGCCCTGAACGGGGGCGGTGCCCACCTTTCCCCCTCAGGCTGGGGGCTAAACTTGGGGGCCCCAGGTCAACAATCCCCCTGCCATGACGCAGGCTGGGACAACTGGGAGCCTCTCTGAAACACTCTAGGCACATCTCGGTGCCATCAGCTCAAGGATAAGCAAGACTGCGTGCAGTTGTTCACGCCAAATCCGTTATGCCGAGCACTTGGGACACGCCCCCCATTTGCTGCCATCAGTGCCAAATCAGACCAGAGTTTGACTTGTGTACCTGACTTGGGTCGAGGTGTACTTGGGAATGACGCTAAGCCAACAACTGCCTGGGCTAAATTCCCGACAAGGTGTTGCCTGCTTGGCACTGGTACTATTCCATGACTGGACACAAATCTCCTCTGACACCAAGCTGCACCAGCTATTCAGCTATTCAATACTTTATTGCCATACAACTCGGTGAAAGTTGTTAGGGATTTGCTTCAGTGTGCTCATAACAAGACATCAACAAGATACAACCAAAAGATATATATACACAACAATATCCCGCATGGAATGACACTTTCCACAGGCAGATAAAAAAAGAACAACACACCGCTTACCGCATACCTGGATAACAGTCCAGGAGGCTAAGGTGGCTGATGTCAGATAGGTGACAATTTACATATGGATACAGAGCGCAAATCCACAATTTTACTATAAATACATAAATAGATAAATAAAAAACAAGTCCAACATGGTTGGAATAAGAACATATGAAAAGGTATAATAAAATCGCTATAAAAAAATGTGCAAGTTATGCAGACTCATTAAAAGAACCTTTTTTCTCCCTGAGGAACTGGTTCAGGTTTTGAGAGCTGTTTAGAGCTTTAATGGCTCTGCAGTATGTGCTGTTGAGGAAGCGGGAGGTTTTTGTCTTAATAGCTCTCAACCTTCTCCCTGATGGGAGTGTGGAGAAAAGGGAGTTGGCAGGGTGAGTATCATCTTGAAGATTCTTAAGGCCTTTCCGATAAATACGGGCCTCGTAGATCTCACAGATGGGGGAGAGTTTGCAGCCAATTATTTTTGAGGCGGAATTAACTATCCTGTCTAGCTGTGACCTCTGCTGGACAGTAGAGTTGCCATACCAGACAGTAAAAGAAAAAGTAAGGACACTCTCGATGGCAGCTTCGGTAGAACTGTAACATAACCCTTACAAGCTACCCCAAATTTCCTCAGCTGGCGAAGGGAAAAAAAGCCTCTGGTGGGCTTTTTTTGATAATGTTGTTTATATTGTGATCCCATTTTAAAGAAGATGATATCATTGTACCTAAAAACCTAAAACTGTCCACCTGCTCCACCACCTGCCCATTAATGTGCAAGGACTGGGACGGCTTCCCCTTTCTGCGGAAATCAACCACTAACACCAGAACAGGTCGCGGGCAAGAGGAGCAGATCAAAATGTGGAAACGCTTCACGAATTTGCGTGTCATCCTTTCGCAGGGGCCATGCTAATCTTCTCTGTATCGATTCCAATTTATTAGATGTGCTGCCTGAGCAAGCACGAACGTCCTAGATGGCTGCCTACCTTTTATTCACACTACTGGCCCAATGCCCCCTTTGTAGCAGTGCAGACTAGGGTACTGCAATCCCTAGTAGGCAACGCCCTGAACGGGGGCGGTGCCCACCTTTCCCCCTCAGGCTGGGGGCTAAACTTGGGGGCCCCAGGTCAACAATCCCATTGCCATGACGCAGGCTGGGACAACTGGGAGCCTCTCTGAAAGACTCTAGGCACATCTCGGTGCCATCAGCTCAAGGATAAGCAAGACTGCGTGCAGTTGTTCACGCCAAATCCGTTATGCCGAGCACTTGGGACACGCCCCCCATTTGCTGCCATCAGTGCCAAATCAGACCAGAGTTTGACTTGTGTACCTGACTTGGGTCGAGGTGTACTTGGGAATGACGCTAAGCCAACAACTGCCTGGGCTAAATTCCCGACAAGGTGTTGCCTGCTTGGCACTGGTACTATTCCATGACTGGACACAAATCCCCTCTGACACCAAGCTGCACCAGAACAGGTCACGGGCAAGAGGAGCAGATCAAAATGTGGAAACGCTTCACGAATTTGCGTGTCATCCTTTCGCAGGGGCCATGCTAATCTTCTCTGTATCGATTCCAATTTATTAGATGTGCTGCCTGAGCAAGCACAGACGTCCTAGATGGCTGCCTACCTTTTATTCACACTACTGGCCCAATGCCCCCTTTGTAGCAGTGCAGGCTAGGGGACTGCAATCCCTAGTAGGCAACGCCCTGAACGAGGCGGTGCCCACCTTCCCCTCAGGCTGGGGGCTAAACTTGGGGCCCCAGGTCAACAATCCCCCTGCCATGACGCAGGCTGGGACAACTGGGAGCCTCTCTGAAACACTCTAGGCACATCTCGGTGCCATCAGCTCAAGGATAAGCAAGACTGCGTGCAGTTGTTCACGCCAAATCCGTTATGCCGAGCACTTGGGACACGCCCCCCATTTGCTGCCATCAGTGCCAAATCAGATCAGAGTTTGACTTGTGTACCTGACTTGGGTCGAGGTGTACTTGGGAATGACGCTAAGCCAACAACTGCCTGTGCTAAATTCCCGACAAGGTGTTGCCTGCTTGGCACTGGTACTATTTCATGACTGGACACAAATCTCCTCTGACACCAAGCTGCACCAGCTATTCAGCTATTCAATACTTTATTGCCATACAACTCGGTGAAAGTTGTTAGGGATTTGCTTCAGTGTGCTCATAACAAGACATCAACAAGATACAACCAAAAGATATATATACACAACAATATCCCGCATGGAATGACACTTTCCACAGGCAGATAAAAAAAGAACAACACACCGCTTACCGCATACCTGGATAACAGTCCAGGAGGCTAAGGTGGCTGATGTCAGATAGGTGACAATTTACATATGGATACAGAGCGCAAATCCACAATTTTACTATAAATACATAAATAGATAAATAAAAAACAAGTCCAACATGGTTGGAATAAGAACATATGAAAAGGTATAATAAAATCGCTATAAAAAAATGTGCAAGTTATGCAGACTCGTTAAAAGAACCTTTTTCTCCCTGAGGAACTGGTTCAGGTTTTGAGAGCTGTTTAGAGCTTTAATGGCTCTGCAGTATGTGCTGTTGAGGAAGCGGGAGGTTTTTGTCTTAATAGCTCTCAACCTTCTCCCTGATGGGAGTGTGGAGAAAAGGGAGTTGGCAGGGTGAGTATCATCTTGAAGATTCTTAAGGCCTTTCCGATAAATACGGGCCTCAGTAGATCTCACAGATGGGGAGAGTTTGCAGCCAATTATTTTGAGGCGGAATTAACTATCCTGTCTAGCTGTGACCTCTGCTGGACAGTAGAGTTGCCATACCAGACAGTAAAAGAAAAAGTAAGGACACTCTCGATGGCAGCTCGGTAGAACTGTAACATAACCCTTACAAGCTACCCCAAATTTCCTCAGCTGGCGAAGGGAAAAAAAGCCTCTGGTGGGCTTTTTTTGATAATGTTGTTTATATTGTGATCCCATTTTAAAGAAGATGATATCATTGTACCTAAAAACCTAAAACTGTACACCTGCTCCACCACCTGCCCATTAATGTGCAAGGACTGGGACGGCTTCCCCTTTCTGCGGAAATCAACCACTAACACCAGAACAGGTCAGCGGGCAAGAGGAGCAGATCAAAATGTGGAAACGCTTCACGAATTTGCGTGTCATCCTTTCGCAGGGGCCATGCTAATCTTCTCTGTATCGATTCCAATTTATTAGATGTGCTGCCTGAGCAAGCACGAACGTCCTAGATGGCTGCCTACCTTTTATTCACACTACTGGCCCAATGCCCCCTTTGTAGCAGTGCAGACTAGGGTACTGCAATCCCTAGTAGGCAACGCCCTGAACGGGGGCGGTGCCCACCTTTCCCCCTCAGGCTGGGGGCTAAACTTGGGGGCCCCAGGTCAACAATCCCATTGCCATGACGCAGGCTGGGACAACTGGGAGCCTCTCTGAAAGACTCTAGGCACATCTCGGTGCCATCAGCTCAAGGATAAGCAAGACTGCGTGCAGTTGTTCACGCCAAATCCGTTATGCCGAAGCACTTGGGACACGCCCCATTTGCTGCCATCAGTGCCAAATCAGACCAGAGTTTGACTTGTGTACCTGACTTGGGTCGAGGTGTACTTGGGAATGACGCTAAGCCAACAACTGCCTGGGCTAAATTCCCGACAAGGTGTTGCCTGCTTGGCACTGGTACTATTCCATGACTGGACACAAATCCCCTCTGACACCAAGCTGCACCAGAACAGGTCACGGGCAAGAGGAGCAGATCAAAATGTGGAAGCGCTTCACGCAATTTGCGTGTCATCCTTTCGCAGGGGCCATGCTAATCTTCTCTGTATCGATTCCAATTTATTAGATGTGCTGCCTGAGCAAGCACAGACGTCCTAGATGGCTGCCTACCTTTTATTCACACTACTGGCCCAATGCCCCCTTTGTAGCAGTGCAGGCTAGGGGACTGCAATCCCTAGTAGGCAACGCCCTGAACGGGGGCGGTGCCCACCTTTCCCCCTCAGGCTGGGGGCTAAACTTGGGGGCCCCAGGTCAACAATCCCCCTGCCATGACGCAGGCTGGGACAACTGGGAGCCTCTCTGAAACACTCTAGGCACATCTCGGTGCCATCAGCTCAAGGATAAGCAAGACTGCGTGCAGTTGTTCACGCCAAATCCGTTATGCCGAGCACTTGGGACACGCCCCCCATTTGCTGCCATCAGTGCCAAATCAGACCAGAGTTTGACTTGTGTACCTGACTTGGGTCGAGGTGTACTTGGGAATGACGCTAAGCCAACAACTGCCTGTGCTAAATTCCCGACAAGGTGTTGCCTGCTTGGCACTGGTACTATTTCATGACTGGACACAAATCTCCTCTGACACCAAGCTGCACCAGCTATTCAGCTATTCAATACTTTATTGCCATACAACTTCGGTGAAAGTTGTTAGGGATTTGCTTCAGTGTGCTCATAACAAGACATCAACAAGATACAACCAAAAGATATATATACACAACAATATCCCGCATGGAATGACACTTTCCACAGGCAGATAAAAAAAGAACAACACACCGCTTACCGCATACCTGGATAACAGTCCAGGAGGCTAAGGTGGCTGATGTCAGATAGGTGACAATTTACATATGGATACAGAGCGCAAATCCACAATTTTACTATAAATACATAAATAGATAAATAAAAACAAGTCCAACATGGTTGGAATAAGAACATATGAAAAGGTATAATAAAATCGCTATAAAAAAATGTGCAAGTTATGCAGACTCATTAAAAGAACCTTTTTCTCCCTGAGGAACTGGTTCAGGTTTTGAGAGCTGTTTAGAGCTTTAATGGCTCTGCAGTATGTGCTGTTGAGGAAGCGGGAGGTTTTTGTCTTAATAGCTCTCAACCTTCTCCCTGATGGGAGTGTGGAGAAAAGGGAGTTGGCAGGGTGAGTATCATCTTGAAGATTCTTAAGGCCTTTCCGATAAATACGGGCCTCGTAGATCTCACAGATGGGGGAGAGTTTGCAGCCAATTATTTTTGAGGCGGAATTAACTATCCTGTCTAGCTGTGACCTCTGCTGGACAGTAGAGTTGCCATACCAGACAGTAAAAGAAAAAGTAAGGACACTCTCGATGGCAGCTTCGGTAGAACTGTAACATAACCCTTACAAGCTACCCCAAATTTCCTCAGCTGGCGAAGGGAAAAAAAGCCTCTGGTGGGCTTTTTTGATAATGTTGTTTATATTGTGATCCCATTTTAAAGAAGATGATATCATTGTACCTAAAAACCTAAAACTGTACACCTGCTCCACCACCTGCCCATTAATGTGCAAGGACTGGGACGGCTTCCCCTTTCTGCGGAAATCAACCACTAACACCAGAACAGGTCGCGGGCAAGAGGAGCAGATCAAAATGTGGAAACGCTTCACGAATTTGCGTGTCATCCTTTCGCAGGGGCCATGCTAATCTTCTCTGTATCGATTCCAATTTATTAGATGTGCTGCCTGAGCAAGCACGAACGTCCTAGATGGCTGCCTACCTTTTATTCACACTACTGGCCCAATGCCCCCTTTGTAGCAGTGCAGACTAGGGTACTGCAATCCCTAGTAGGCAACGCCCTGAGCGAGGCGGTGCCCTACCTTTCCCCTCAGGCTGGGGGCTAAACTTGGGGGCCCCAGGTCAACAATCCCATTGCCATGACGCAGGCTGGGACAACTGGGAGCCTCTCTGAAAGACTCTAGGCACATCTCGGTGCCATCAGCTCAAGGATAAGCAAGACTGCGTGCAGTTGTTCACGCCAAATCCGTTATGCCGAGCACTTGGGACACGCCCCCCATTTGCTGCCATCAGTGCCAAATCAGACCAGAGTTTGACTTGTGTACCTGACTTGGGTCGAGGTGTACTTGGGAATGGCGCTAAGCCAACAACTGCCTGGGCTAAATTCCCGACAAGGTGTTGCCTGCTTGGCACTGGTACTATTCCATGACTGGACACAAATCCCCTCTGACACCAAGCTGCACCAGAACAGGTCACGGGCAAGAGGAGCAGATCAAAATGTGGAAGCGGCTTCACGAATTTGCGTGTCATCCTTTCGCAGGGGCCATGCTAATCTTCTCTGTATCGATTCCAATTTATTAGATGTGCTGCCTGAGCAAGCACAGACGTCCTAGATGGCTGCCTACCTTTTATTCACACTACTGGCCCAATGCCCCCTTTGTAGCAGTGCAGGCTAGGGGACTGCAATCCCTAGTAGGCAACGCCCTGAACGGGGGCGGTGCCCACCTTTCCCCCTCAGGCTGGGGGCTAAACTTGGGGGCCCCAGGTCAACAATCCCCCTGCCATGACGCAGGCTGGGACAACTGGGAGCCTCTCTGAAAGACTCTAGGCACATCTCGGTGCCATCAGCTCAAGGATAAGCAAGACTGCGTGCAGTTGTTCACGCCAAATCCGTTATGCCGAGCACTTGGGACACGCCCCCCATTTGCTGCCATCAGTGCCAAATCAGATCAGAGTTTGACTTGTGTACCTGACTTGGGTCGAGGTGTACTTGGGAATGACGCTAAGCCAACAACTGCCTGTGCTAAATTCCCGACAAGGTGTTGCCTGCTTGGCACTGGTACTATTTCATGACTGGACACAAATCTCCTCTGACACCAAGCTGCACCAGCTATTCAGCTATTCAATACTTTATTGCCATACAACTCGGTGAAAGTTGTTAGGGATTTGCTTCAGTGTGCTCATAACAAGACATCAACAAGATACAACCAAAAGATATATATACACAACAATATCCCGCATGGAATGACACTTTCCACAGGCAGATAAAAAAGAACAACACACCGCTTACGCATACCTGGATAACAGTCCAGGAGGCTAAGGTGGCTGATGTCAGAT
>JALXJV020000005.1:40413872-40476248 GCA_024633595.2 Lepomis macrochirus | reverse complement strand
ACAGCAGCTGGAACGTTATTAGTCAACAGCACAGAGGGTTGAAGTTAAGCAGTAAGGATTTTTGTTGGCTGAAGTTTCACCTATTAAATAAATAATAAAGGCTCGCGCACTGACGGAACTTTAACCAGCGTCACTTTATTAGCCGTCACGTTAGCGTTAAATAAAGACTTTAAACAGCATGAACGTAAGCTGGCTTTCTCACACACATGATAAATACTTTAGATAATAAATATCCTTGCAGTAAAATTAAAGTCTGACGTTATAAGAACTTTGTAAAGGTCCGCTGAAACGTCAACATCGGTCAGTCGGCTGTTTCACAAAGCTCCGTGAACACACGTTAGTTAGCTCGGCGTCAGACACAAAGAGGAGTTTTAACATGTTTTCCATTAATACTTAATGCTTAAATAATAATACATGCAAGTTTTACTTACTTCTATCGTCTCTCTTCTGCTGCTGCTGCTGTGTCTCTTCCTCTCGTTCGGCTCTGCCGCTGCAGCTGCAGGAGGCGGGACATTGAGAATTTGGAACAAATCCGCGTCTCCCATTGGCTGCACAAAAGTTTGATACTACGAAATTGGAACAATTGGAACAAATAGAGCCTTCTGATTGGCTATCGGTTTTCTCGTGGCCGGGACATGCCGAGACGGATACTGCTCAGCGATTGGAGGGAGACCGGGGAGGCGGGACATCGCCGGGAGCTGCCATTGGATTAGAAATTGGAACATATTGGAACATTTGGAACAGAGAAGAATGGCACAGAGGTAGCGCAAGGATGACACGCAAATTCGTGAAGCGTTTCCACATTTTGATCTGCTCCTCTTGCCCGCGACCTGTTCTGGTGTTAGTGGTTGATTTCCGCAGAAAGGGGAAGCCGTCCCAGTCCTAGCACATTAATGGGGAGGTGGTGGAGCAGGTGGACAGTTTTAGGTTTTTAGGTACAATGATATCATCTTCTTTAAAATGGGATCACAATATAAATAACATTATCAAAAAAGCCCATCAGAGGCTTTTTTTCCCTTCGCCAGCTGAGGAAATTTGGGGTAGCTTGTAAGGGTATGTTACAGTTCTACCGAGCTGCCATCAGAGTGTCCTTACTTTTTCTATTACTGTCCGGTATGGCAACTCTACTGTCCAGCAGAGGTCACAGCTAGACAGGATAGTTAATTCGCCTCAAAATCATTGGCTGCAAACTCTACCCCATCTGTGAGATCTACGAGGCCCAGTATTTATCGGAAAGGCCTTAAGAATCTTCAAGATGATACTCACCCTGCCAACTCCCTTTTCTCCACACTCCCATCAGGGAGAAGGTTGAGAGCTATTAAGACAGAAAAACCTCCCGCTTCCTCAACAGCACATACTGCAGAGCCATTAAAGCTCTAAACAGCTCTCAAAACCTGAACCAGTTCCTCAGGGAGAAAAAAGGTTCTTTTAACGAGTCTGCATAACTTGCACATTTTTTTATAGCGATTTTATTATGCCTTTTCATATGTTCTTATTCCAACCATGTTGGAGTTGTTTTTCATTTATCTATTTATGTATTTATTGTAAAATTGTGGATTTGCGCTCTGTATCCATATGTAAATTGTCACCTATCTGACATCAGCCACCTCAGCCTCCTGGACTGTTATCCAGGTATGCGGTAAGCGGTGTGTTGTTCTTTTTTTATCTGCCTGTGGAAAGTGTCATTCCATGCGGGATATTGTTGTGTATATATATCTTTTGGTTGTATCTTGTTGATGTCTTGTTATGAGCACACTGAAGCAAATCCCTAACAACTTTCACCGAGTTGTATGGCAATAAAGTATTGAATAGCTGAATAGCTGGTGCAGCTTGGTGTCAGAGGAGATTTGTGTCCAGTCATGAAATAGTACCAATGCCAAGCAGGCAACACCTTGTCGGAATTTAGCCCAGGCAGTTGTTGGCTTAGCGTCATTCCCAAGTACACCTCGACCCAAGTCAGGTACACAAGTCAAACTCTGGTCTGATTTGGCACTGATGGCAGCAAATGGGGGGCGTGTCCCAAGTGCTCGGCATAACGGATTTGGCGTGAACAACTGCACGCAGTCTTGCTTATCCTTGAGCTGATGGCACCGAGATGTGCCTAGAGTTTTTCAGAGAGGCTCCCAGTTGTCCCAGCGTGCGTCATGGCAGGGGGATTGTTGACCTGGGGCCCCCAAGTTTAGCCCCCAGCCTGAGGGGGAAAGGTGGGCACCGCCCCCGTTCAGGGCGTTGCCTACTAGGGATTGCAGTCCCCTAGCCTGCACTGCTACAAAGGGGGCATTGGGCCAGTAGTGTGAATAAAAGGTAGGCAGCCATCTAGGACGTCTGTGCTTGCTCAGGCAGCACATCTACTAAATTGGAATCGATACAGAGAAGATTAGCATGGCCCCTGCGAAAGGATGACACGCAAATTCGTGAAGCGTTTCCACATTTTGATCTGCTCCTCTTGCCCACGACCTGTTCTGGTGTTAGTGGTTGATTTCCGCAGAAAGGGGAAGCCGTCCCAGTCCTAGCACATTAATGGGGAGGTGGTGGAGCAGGTGGACAGTTTTAGGTTTTTAGGTACAATGATATCATCTTCTTTAAAATGGGATCACAATATAAATAACATTATCAAAAAAGCCCATCAGAGGCTTTTTTTCCCTTCGCCAGCTGAGGAAATTTGGGGTAGCTTGTAAGGGTATGTTACAGTTCTACCGAGCTGCCATCGAGAGTGTCCTTACTTTTTCTATTACTGTCTGGTATGGCAACTCTACTGTCCAGCAGAGGTCACAGCTAGACAGGATAGTTAATTCCGCCTCAAAAATCATTGGCTGCAAACTCTACCCCATCTGTGAGATCTACGAGGCCCGTATTTATCGGAAAGGCCTTAAGAATCTTCAAGATGATACTCACCCTGCCAACTCCCTTTTCTCCACACTCCCATCAGGGAGAAGGTTGAGAGCTATTAAGACAGAAAAACCTCCCGCTTCCTCAACAGCACATACTGCAGAGCCATTAAAGCTCTAAACAGCTCTCAAAACCTGAACCAGTTCCTCAGGGAGAAAAAGGTTCTTTAACGAGTCTGCATAACTTGCACATTTTTTTATAGCGATTTTATTGTACCTTTTCATATGTTCTTATTCCAACCATGTTGGAGTTGTTTTTATTTATCTATTTATGTATTTATTGTAAAATTGTGGATTTGCTCTGTATCCATATGTAAATTGTCACCTATCTGACATCAGCCACCTCAGCCTCCTGGACTGTTATCCAGGTATCGCGGTAGCGGTGTGTTGTTCTTTTATCTGCCTGTGGAAAGTGTCATTCCATGCGGGATATTGTTGTGTATATATATCTTTTGGTTGTATCTTGTTGATGTCTTGTTATGAGCACACTGAAGCAAATCCCTAACAACTTTCACGAGTTGTATGGCAATAAAGTATTGAATAGCTGAATAGCTGGTGCAGCTTGGTGTCAGAGGAGATTTGTGTCCAGTCATGAAATAGTACCAATGCCAAGCAGGCAACACCTTGTCGGGAATTTAGCCCAGGCAGTTGTTGGCTTAGCGTCATTCCCAAGTACACCTCGACCCAAGTCAGGTACACAAGTCAAACTCTGGTCTGATTTGGCACTGATGGCAGCAAATGGGAGCGTGTCCCAAGTGCTCGGCATAGCAGTTTGGCGTGAACAACTGCACGCAGTCTTGCTTATCCTTGAGCTGATGGCACCGAGATGTGCCTATAGTCTTTCAGAGGCTCCCAGTTGTCCCAGCGTGCGTCATGGCAGGGGGATTGTTGACCTGGGGCCCCCAAGTTTAGCCCCCAGCCTGAGGGGGAAAGGTGGGCACCGCCCTGTTCAGGGCGTTGCCTACTAGGGATTGCAGTCCCCTAGCCTGCACTGCTACAAAGGGGGCATTGGGCCAGTAGTGTGAATAAAAGGTAGGCAGCCATCTAGGACGTCTGTGCTTGCTCAGGCAGCACATCTACTAAATTGGAATCGATACAGAGAAGATTAGCATGGCCCCTGCGAAAGGATGACACGCAAATTCGTGAAGCGTTTCCACATTTTGATCTGCTCCTCTTGCCCGCGACCTGTTCTGGTGTTAGTGGTTGATTTCCGCAGAAAGGGGAAGCCGTCCCAGTCCTAGCACATTAATG
The DNA here is from genome assembly GCA_024633595.2 of Lepomis macrochirus. NCBI lineage: Eukaryota > Metazoa > Chordata > Actinopteri > Centrarchiformes > Centrarchidae > Lepomis > Lepomis macrochirus. The sequence continues at coordinate 40,472,109 of JALXJV020000005.1, read as the reverse complement.
GGGAGGTGGTGGAGCAGGTGGACAGTTTTAGGTTTTTAGGTACAATGATATCATCTTCTTTAAAATGGGATCACAATATAAATAACATTATCAAAAAAGCCCATCAGAGGCTTTTTTCCCTTCGCCAGCTGAGGAAATTTGGGGTAGCTTGTAAGGGTATGTTACAGTTCTACCGAGCTGCCATCGAGGTGTCCTTACTTTTTCTATTACTGTCTGGTATGGCAACTCTACTGTCCAGCAGAGGTCACAGCTAGACAGGATAGTTAATTCCGCCTCAAAAATCATTGGCTGCAAACTCTACCCCATCTGTGAGATCTCTGAGGCCCGTATTTATCGGAAAGGCCTTAAGAATCTTCAAGATGATACTCACCCTGCCAACTCCTTTTCTCCACACTCCCATCAGGGAGAAGGTTGAGAGCTATTAAGACAGAAAAACCTCCGCTTCCTCAACAGCACATACTGCAGAGCCATTAAAGCTCTAAACAGCTCTCAAAACCTGAACCAGTTCCTCAGGGAGAAAAAAATGTTCTTTAACGAGTCTGCATAACTTGCACATTTTTTTATAGCGATTTTATTATGCCTTTTCATATGTTCTTATTCCAACCATGTTGGAGTTGTTTTCATTTATCTATTTATGTATTTATTGTAAAATTGTGGATTTAGCTCTGTATCCATATGTAAATTGTCACCTATCTGACATCAGCCACCTCAGCCTCCTGGACTGTTATCCAGGTATCGCGGTAGCGGTGTGTTGTTCTTTTTATCTGCCTGTGGAAAGTGTCATTCCATGCGGGATATTGTTGTGTATATATATCTTTTGGTTGTATCTTGTTGATGTCTTGTTATGAGCACACTGAAGCAAATCCCTAACAACTTTCACCGAGTTGTATGGCAATAAAGTATTGAATAGCTGAATAGCTGGTGCAGCTTGGTGTCAGAGGAGATTTGTGTCCAGTCATGAAATAGTACCAATGCCAAGCAGGCAACACCTTGTCGGGAATTTAGCCCAGGCAGTTGTTGGCTTAGCGTCATTCCCAAGTACACCTCGACCCAAGTCAGGTACACAAGTCAAACTCTGGTCTGATTTGGCACTGATGGCAGCAAATGGAGCGTGTCCCAAGTGCTCGGCATAACGGATTTGGCGTGAACAACTGCACGCAGTCTTGCTTATCCTTGAGCTGATGGCACCGAGATGTGCCTAGAGTTTTTCAGAGAGGCTCCCAGTTGTCCCAGCGTGCGTCATGGCAGGGATTGTTGACCTGGGGCCCCAAGTTTAGCCCCAGCCTGAGGGAAGGTGGGCACCGCCTCGTTCAGGGCGTTGCCTACTAGGGATTGCAGTCCCCTAGCCTGCACTGCTACAAAGGGGCATTGGGCCAGTAGTGTGAATAAAAGGTAGGCAGCCATCTAGGGACGTCTGTGCTTGCTCAGGCAGCACATCTACTAAATTGGAATCGATACAGAGAAGATTAGCATGGCCCCTCGCGAAAGGATGACACGCTAAATTAGGTGAAGCGTTTCCACATTTTGATCTGCTCCTCTTGCCCGCGACCTGTTCTGGTGTTAGTGGTTGATTTCCGCAGAAAGGGGAAGCCGTCCCAGTCCTAGCACATTAATGGGGAGGTGGTGGAGCAGGTGGACAGTTTTAGGTTTTTAGGTACAATGATATCATCTTCTTTAAAATGGGATCACAATATAAATAACATTATCAAAAAAGCCCATCAGAGGCTTTTTTTCCCTTCGCCAGCTGAGGAAATTTGGGGTAGCTTGTAAGGGTATGTTACAGTTCTACCGAGCTGCCATCGAGAGTGTCCTTACTTTTTCTATTACTGTCTGGTATGGCAACTCTACTGTCCAGCAGAGGTCACAGCTAGACAGGATAGTTAATTCGCCTCAAAAATCATTGGCTGCAAACTCTACCCCATCTGTGAGATCTACGAGGCCCGTATTTATCGGAAAGGCCTTAAGAATCTTCAAGATGATACTCACCCTGCCAACTCCCTTTTCTCCACACTCCCATCAGGGAGAAGGTTGAGAGCTATTAAGACAGAAAAACCTCCCGCTTCCTCAACAGCACATACTGCAGAGCCATTAAAGCTCTAAACAGCTCTCAAAACCTGAACCAGTTCCTCAGGGAGAAAAAAGGTTCTTTTAACGAGTCTGCATAACTTGCACATTTTTTTATAGCGATTTTATTATGCCTTTTCATATGTTCTTATTCCAACCATGTTGGAGTTGTTTTTCATTTATCTATTTATGTATTTATTGTAAAATTGTGGATTTAGCTCTGTATCCATATGTAAATTGTCACCTATCTGACATCAGCCACCTCAGCCTCCTGGACTGTTATCCAGGTATCGCGGTAGCGGTGTGTTGTTCTTTTTTTATCTGCCTGTGGAAAGTGTCATTCCATGCGGGATATTGTTGTGTATATATATCTTTTGGTTGTATCTTGTTGATGTCTTGTTATGAGCACACTGAAGCAAATCCCTAACAACTTTCACCGAGTTGTATGGCAATAAAGTATTGAATAGCTGAATAGCTGGTGCAGCTTGGTGTCAGAGGAGATTTGTGTCCAGTCATGAAATAGTACCAATGCCAAGCAGGCAACACCTTGTCGGGAATTTAGCCCAGGCAGTTGTTGGCTTAGCGTCATTCCCAAGTACACCTCGACCCAAGTCAGGTACACAAGTCAAACTCTGGTCTGATTTGGCACTGATGGCAGCAAATGGGAGCGTGTCCCAAGTGCTCCGGCATAACGGATTTGGCGTGAACAACTGCACGCAGTCTTGCTTATCCTTGAGCTGATGGCACCGAGATGTGCCTAGAGTTTTTCAGAGAGGCTCCCAGTTGTCCCAGCGCAGGTCATGGCAGGGGATTGTTGACCTGGGGCCCCAAGTTTAGCCCCAGCCTGAGGGGAAAGGTGGGCACCGCCTCGTTCAGGGCGTTGCCTACTAGGGATTGCAGTCCCCTAGCCTGCACTGCTACAAAGGGGGCATTGGGCCAGTAGTGTGAATAAAAGGTAGGCAGCCATCTAGGACGTCTGTGCTTGCTCAGGCAGCACATCTACTAAATTGGAATCGATACAGAGAAGATTAGCATGGCCCCTGCGAAAGGATGACACGCAAATTCGTGAAGCGTTTCCACATTTTGATCTGCTCCTCTTGCCCGCGACCTGTTCTGGTGTTAGTGGTTGATTTCCGCAGAAAGGGGAAGCCGTCCCAGTCCTAGCACATTAATGGGGAGGTGGTGGAGCTGGTGGAGCAGGTGGACAGTTTTAGGTTTTTAGGTACAATGATATCATCTTCTTTAAAATGGGATCACAATATAAATAACATTATCAAAAAAGCCCATCAGAGGCTTTTTTTCCCTTCGCCAGCTGAGGAAATTTGGGGTAGCTTGTAAGGGTATGTTACAGTTCTACCGAGCTGCCATCGAGAGTGTCCTTACTTTTTCTATTACTGTCCGGTATGGCAACTCTACTGTCCAGCAGAGGTCACAGCTAGACAGGATAGTTAATTCCGCCTCAAAAATCATTGGCTGCAAACTCTACCCCATCTGTGAGATCTATGAGGCCCGTATTTATCGGAAAGGCCTTAAGAATCTTCAAGATGATACTCACCCTGCCAACTCCCTTTTCTCCACACTCCCATCAGGGAGAAGGTTGAGAGCTATTAAGACAGAAAAACCTCCCGCTTCCTCAACAGCACATACTGCAGAGCCATTAAAGCTCTAAACAGCTCTCAAAACCTGAACCAGTTCCTCAGGGAGAAAAAAGGTTCTTTTAACGAGTCTGCATAACTTGCACATTTTTTTATAGCGATTTTATTGTACCTTTTCATATGTTCTTATTCCAACCATGTTGGAGTTGTTTTTCATTTATCTATTTATGTATTTATTGTAAAATTGTGGATTTGCGCTCTGTATCCATATGTAAATTGTCACCTATCTGACATCAGCCACCTCAGCCTCCTGGACTGTTATCCAGGTATGCGTAAGCGGTGTGTTGTTCTTTTTTATCTGCCTGTGGAAAGTGTCATTCCATGCGGGATATTGTTGTGTATATATATCTTTTGGTTGTATCTTGTTGATGTCTTGTTATGAGCACACTGAAGCAAATCCCTAACAACTTTCACCGAGTTGTATGGCAATAAAGTATTGAATAGCTGAATAGCTGGTGCAGCTTGGTGTCAGAGGAGATTTGTGTCCAGTCATGAAATAGTACCAATGCCAAGCAGGCAACACCTTGTCGGGAATTTAGCCCAGGCAGTTGTTGGCTTAGCGTCATTCCCAAGTACACCTCGACCCAAGTCAGGTACACAAGTCAAACTCTGGTCTGATTTGGCACTGATGGCAGCAAATGGGGGGCGTGTCCCAAGTGCTCGGCATAACGGATTTGGCGTGAACAACTGCACGCAGTCTTGCTTATCCTTGAGCTGATGGCACCGAGATGTGCCTAGAGTCTTTCAGAGAGGCTCCCAGTTGTCCCAGCGTGCGTCATGGCAGGGGGATTGTTGACCTGGGGCCCCAAGTTTAGCCCCAGCCTGAGGGGGAAAGGTGGGCACCGCCCCCGTTCAGGGCGTTGCCTACTAGGGATTGCAGTCCCCTAGCCTGCACTGCTACAAAGGGGGCATTGGGCCAGTAGTGTGAATAAAAGGTAGGCAGCCATCTAGGACGTCTGTGCTTGCTCAGGCAGCACATCTAATAAATTGGAATCGATACAGAGAAGATTAGCATGGCCCCTGCGAAAGGATGACACGCAAATTCGTGAAGCGTTTCCACATTTTGATCTGCTCCTCTTGCCCGTGACCTGTTCTGGTGTTAGTGGTTGATTTCCGCAGAAAGGGGAAGCCGTCCCAGTCCTAGCACATTAATGGGGAGGTGGTGGAGCAGGTGGACAGTTTTAGGTTTTTAGGTACAATGATATCATCTTCTTTAAAATGGGATCACAATATAAATAACATTATCAAAAAAGCCCATCAGAGGCTTTTTTTCCCTTCGCCAGCTGAGGAAATTTGGGGTAGCTTGTAAGGGTATGTTACAGTTCTACCGAGCTGCCATCGAGAGTGTCCTTACTTTTCTATTACTGTCTGGTATGGCAACTCTACTGTCCAGCAGAGGTCACAGCTAGACAGGATAGTTAATTCCACCTCAAAATCATTGGCTGCAAACTCTACCCCATCTGTGAGATCTACGAGGCCCGTGATTTATCGGAAAGGCCTTAAGAATCTTCAAGATGATACTCACCCTGCCAACTCCCTTTTCTCCACACTCCCATCAGGGAGAAGGTTGAGAGCTATTAAGACAGAAAAACCTCCCGCTTCCTCAACAGCACATACTGCAGAGCCATTAAAGCTCTAAACAGCTCTCAAAACCTGAACCAGTTCCTCAGGGAGAAAAAAATGTTCTTTAACGAAGTCTGCATAACTTGCACATTTTTTTATAGCGATTTTATTGTACCTTTTCATATGTTCTTATTCCAACCATGTTGGAGTTGTTTTTCATTTATCTATTTATGTATTTATTGTAAAATTGTGGATTTACGCTCTGTATCCATATGTAAATTGTCACCTATCTGACATCAGCCACCTCAGCCTCCTGGACTGTTATCCAGGTATGCGGTAAGCGGTGTGTTGTTCTTTTTTTATCTGCCTGTGGAAAGTGTCATTCCATGCGGGATATTGTTGTGTATATATATCTTTTGGTTGTATCTTGTTGATGTCTTGTTATGAGCACACTGAAGCAAATCCCTAACAACTTTCACCGAGTTGTATGGCAATAAAGTATTGAATAGCTGAATAGCTGGTGCAGCTTGGTGTCAGAGGAGATTTGTGTCCAGTCATGAAATAGTACCAATGCCAAGCAGGCAACACCTTGTCGGGAATTTAGCCCAGGCAGTTGTTGGCTTAGCGTCATTCCCAAGTACACCTCGACCTAAGTCAGGTACACAAGTCAAACTCTGGTCTGATTTGGCACTGATGGCAGCAAATGGGGGGAGTGTCCCAAGTGCTCGGCATAACGGATTTGGCGTGAACAACTGCACGCAGTCTTGCTTATCCTTGAGCTGATGGCACCGAGATGTGCCTAGAATCGATACAGAGAAGATTAGCATGCCCCCCCCTCCAATCTTCTCCGTTCCTGTTTACACAAGTCTGCAGCATTAAAGCTCTGATTAGGAGGAGGCCACCCGGAGGCGGGCTGGAGGAGGAGCAGGAGGCCAAGTGCTGCTGGATGTTCCAGGCTGCTCCTCGGTCCTTGTCCTACCTGCACAGAGGACAGCCCTTTAGCTGGAGGGAGAGGCTGGTCAGCTGCAGCTGGAACAGGGACGATGCCAGTTCCCTGCTCCAGCAAAGACCTCTCCCTCTCCGTCTGGCGCCGAGAGAACCTGGAATACAAACAGAGGCCATGTTTAGTTTCTTAACTTTCATCAAAAGTACAAACAGAGTACAGATTAACACACAGAAACAAAGCTCAATCTGAAACTCACCACTGGGACAGGGTCCTCTGATTGAGCTCAAAGAGCTGAAGGCTGGTCTGAGCCATCAGCCTCGGGCTGGCCAGCACTGCCTCTCTGATGGCCACGTATCCGGAGAGGATGAGGGACCGCCGCGTCCTCAAGACCCCTCTGATCCGCGTGGCCGCAGGATGGAGACGGCAGAGCTGGCTGGGGTCAGGACTTCAAGTGGTTCACCACATGTACCTTGGACATGGGTGTCTTTCTATAGGTCCAGATTGAGTGTCCCTTAGGGAACACTCAAAGACGTCATGTTCCTTTGATGAGATAGGACTCTGACCCTGAGACACAGAAGATAAAAGCTGCATGTGCTGAGACATTGCAGCTCACTCGGATGATACTGTGATGCGTTTGTGTCCCAGTGAGTTCCTTCTGCAGATTCACAGAAAGACAAGTGTTTGCCTGAACTGTTAATTTAAACACGCTTTCTCACCGCAATTTGGCATCAGCAGGATCAGACGTGTGAGAGGACTTGGACGCTCGAAGCTGAAGGTGAAAACCGTAAGGCCAGAGTCTGAGACTCGGGGACTTCAAACCTCCCCTCCAAAATACGGGTGAGACGTTGAGCTGAGCTTTCCCCTGCCTTGTGTTCCTAGGGAGGGAGGGGAGTGGAGGTCTCTGAGACCACCTAGAACCACTAATCTCCCAAACACTCACCGCGGGCACACTGATTACAGGGGTGAGCAAGGTGACACAACTGATAAGACATGACACCGAACGAGCAGATGGCTCTGGAGAGATGACAGACCGAGAGGAAACGGAGGCGTGGTTCTGCTCACTGTCATCACTTCCTAACATGAAAACAACAAATCGAGGCCTGACGGAGGGAAAGATCCACGCCGAAGAGGAGGAGACGCACGTCCTCCCTGACGGCCCGGCTGGACTGATAGATAATGCATGGGATTTTTCAGAGAGGCTCCCAGTGTTCCCAGCATGTGTCATGACAGGGGGAGACCTAAAGTTTCCGTCTGGGTCTCATCTTTGAGTTTTGTTTGACTACCATTTTGTAAAGAAATGTCCTGTGTCGTCTCCAGAGAGGCCCCGGACAGCCTGAGCTTCGTCGCCCATGGCAGCATTCAGGAGGCCCCCAGACACACTTCCTGTTGACAGCAGGAGCTCGTGTACAAGCTTCATCTGAGTGTGGTCATCGTACAGAGAGATAACAACTCTGCAGCATTAAAGCTGATTACAAGATTATCAGATGGTGCGTTTGTTAAAACTCACATCAGCTGACAGCTTCAAATAATGTTAGATTTGACTTTTGACCCTTACAGAGTGTCAGCAGCAGCACGATGATGCCTGTTAAATCTTACTCCCAAGTGTTGCATTAAACGTCATGTTGACATGTCAGGAGTCGTGTGATGCTTCAGAAATGACCTGGAATAATACAGCTTCCAAACAAAGTGCACATTTATTATTTCATTCAAAACAGACGGGCCTGTGAACATTGTGGAGCATTTAGCAGAACAAAAACCAAAAAAATATATATAAATAAATTATGATTTAAAAAAAAGTCCGCTATTGTCCCTTTCCTTGGTCCTCTGCTCGCCGCCACCTCATCTCCTCCCTCCAATCCTCCAAATTTTGCCCGCCGGCAGCAGCAGAGTATGACACACCTGCGATGCGGGTGTGACAAGTGTCGAGCCTTTTGTTCAAGGTTCGAGCCGAACCTCAGAGTCTGGACTAAAGGACTGCTGAGGTGCAGGAGCCTGAACATCAGGGGCCTCTGGAGGGACATCTTGGTCAGGGGCGGCCGGACGGGAGGGCTCAGACCTGGGTGCGTCAGCTAGATCACCTGACCCGACGTGGTATCAGGCTCGAAGATGGTGGGGTCCTCCACATCGTCTTTGAAACCCTCGTCCACCTCCTCCTCGAGCGACTCGACGGTAGCGCCCTCGTCCGGAGTGTCAGGGTCCAAGCTTACATCCTCAAGCACTCTGCCCGTCTGCTGGTACAGGTACTCCACCCCGATGAGCTCCCCTGTCACACAGCAACAACAGGAAGGATTTGTTAAGCGCTCCTTTTCCTCTCGGTTACCGTGTTACAATAAAGTGTTCTCACATCACACACCTGTGTACGAAGCAGGCTTAGTGAAGTCCTTAACCATCTGAAGGCCAAGCACCCATTGGCTCTTCTGGTTAAGGACGTGCTTGAGGTGGCCACTGTAGGAGTGCAGAGGCGCTACCTTGGCCCTCAGCAGCAGTTGGTGGTGCAGCTGCTGCCGCTGCTGGTCCTCATTCTGCCTCACCAGTCCATCGACCAGGAACGCCTGGAAGTGCTTTGCGTTAGCTCGCGTCCCTGAGGAAGCAGGTTGTGGAATAAAAATGTAATTACTTTTGTATGAAGTGTGAATTCAGAATACTTAATCATCACTAGTTGTGAGACACATTAAAGTACCTGGGATGAACCGGTTGAGGTGGAGGTGGAAGGACTCCAGAGACGTGGAGCCCCTCGTGCAGCGGTAAACCGGCAGAATGACTCCACCCTTTTGTGCTCCAAATGTCCTGGATGTGGAAAGCATCAAGCAACGGGATGCCCAGGCTGTCGCGTCCTGCTGCACCACCGAAGGTGTCGAGGAGCTCCTGAATGAGGAGCGCCGTGTCCTCAGCCCCACGTGTCTGACGACGACAGTGGAACCATCCCGTGCTGCCCCTCCAGCTGGGTGCGCTTAGCCTCAGTGACACGGCGTGCATCTCCGGTGTCCACCTCGAAGATACAGTGAGACAGCTGCCTCATGAAGGTGGGGTACAGCTCGTGGCTCTCAGTAGTTACACCTGATGCGAAGCGTCGCATCAGGTGCCAGATGTCGAGTCGAACCACCAGCTGTCCCCTCTCCCGTGAGGAGGAAATAGAATCAGTTTGAGTATTTTATTGCAGCAGTTATTAAATGGTAAATACTGAATCATCATTATCGTCATAAAATAAAAGCTATAATGGCGGTGGTCTAAAGTAAGATAAGGACGGGGGGATCATGAGTATAACTGTTGTAATTCAGCTGTTACGGACTCAGACTGATACCTGAAACAAGGCAGCTGTCTTTGATACACCGTCTCTGTTGCAGAAGTCGCGGTCAACGTAGATCAGCTGGGGTGGGGTGGGGGTACCCCGGCGAGACGGTACCGCTTCATCAGTCCGGCTGCCATCCCGGACAGGCCCTCAGAGCCCTCAGAGCAGGTGAGGACGCTGATGAGGACCTGCCCGTGCTTGTTACCAACGTTGGTAACCCAGGCGGCCGTGTCGGAAGCGATACCTACGAGCTTCTTCATCACCTGAACAGTGAGAGACGTTTCAAATGTTAATGCATGTGTGTGTGAGAGAGAGCGGATGTTGATGTGCACACACACATGATGCAGCTTCAGGATGGATCCAAAGGTGGACGTGATCCTGGCCTTGTATGTCCTTGCTATGATGTCCAGCCGCGTCAGGACATCATAGCCGTATACCGTCAGCAGCCAGCTGGGTGACGGCAGAGGGGGCATCTGGGGCGGCGGTGGAAACAGCCCCTCACCGAGCTACAAGGCCAGGAACTGCTCGCGACACGCCGAGGTACAGGATCGCCTCCCGCATCCAGGCATCAGAGTGCTGCTCCGCAGGGTGTTGTACAGCCGAAGCACTGTTGCCCAAAGTCGCGAGACCTCAGCTGTGCAATCACCCTCTGGTCACAGGACAGCCTGCAGAAACACGAGCCGGGCATCAGATTATTATTATTATTATTGTTATTGTTATTATGTCTAATGTATGTAATGAAACAAAAAAAGACGCCAATGTAGAATATATTTTCTTACTTGTACGTGAGCACAGCTGGAAACTGGCAGCTGTAGGTGGGGGACAGCTGCCTTATGATGCCCTGTGACCACCCTCCAACCTTCTTCTTACACCGACGGCACTCCAGGTACTCAGTGGCCATGAGATACCAGCCGTTGATGTCCAGGACCCTCCGGATGGTCCTGTACAGCCCAGCCTTTGTCAGGGACCCGGTGCACAAAGGTTGGGGGCCCGTCAGCTGCAGACGCCAGATCCTGTGTGGCATCCACAGGAACAGCCGACATGCGAAGAAGGGGTCGGGGGACGCGGGAGGCTGGTTGTAGATCGGCCGGGATTGGGGGGGGTCCCACCAGAGGTTCAGCTCACCGATGAGCCGAGCCCTCCCCGATCTGTCCCTGGTGAACAGCACCCGGCCGATCCACTGCTGCTGCTCCACAGTGAGAGCTCCCCGCCAGGACCGGGCAGCAGCTGGAGAGAGAACCAGAGGAACACACGGGGCCCTAATATCTGAGGACAGCAGTGACATCTGAGGCCTGATGAGCAGCGTTTACTGACAGACTCTTACCTCAGCGCCGCCAGCAGGTGGTGGGGGAGGGAGGCCGGGCAACTCCTCCTCCTGTACTCCTTCCTGCAGGGCCGCTTCTGCAGCCGGCATGGCTCCAGGCGGCGGCGGGGCTGCAGGCGGCGGGGCGGCAGCCGCAGGTGGCGGTGGTGGTGAGGAGGAGGGAGCTGGTGACTCTGGAGGCTGGCCCATGACGAAGGCAACTGGAGGTTGCAGAGGGGGGTCTCGCTCCTGTGAGGCCTCCAGCAGCCCCTCGTCTGTGGGCTCATCCAGCGCAGCAGAGACACCAGCCCCCGTCTGTCCTGCTGAGGTGGTGGAAGGAGGCGGATGCTGCAGGAGCGAGAGAGGGGCCTGAACATCTGAGGCTGAGAGAGAAACAAATGTATCAGCAACACGAAGGAGTCAGATGTTGGAGTTAATAGTGAACGGCGGTCAGACGCTCAGCCAAGCTGCATCAACTCTGCAGAGCAAAGGAGGAGGTTTAAAGAGAGGAGGAGACACGACGAGCACAGATCAAACCCTTTTAGGCAGTGATGCAGGCAGCAGACGAGTTAGGTGGGTAACTAGAGACGGGATGATGAAGAAAATGTGAATTCACTGAATGCACTAGTTAGTGACTAGTGATTGGACGGCATGTGGGTTAGTGATCGCAGACTTGCAGCAGGCAGATAGTTTAAAAAACCAAACTTACCTTGACCTTTCATAGCCTTTATAAAGCAAAATAAAAAGAAGTCAGAAATGAATTCATGTCTTTCTGTCATTAACATGTTACATTAATATATGACTTGGCTTTTTACTCACACTCCTCAGCGTCAACTACGGCCCTGACCAGCTCTTCATCCGAAGGCTCCTCAGATGGTGTGGGGAAGAGCTGATCTGAAGGAGGCTGTAGTCACACGATGAGAGAGAAGAAACAGAAAATAAACGGCCAACACAAGAAATACAATACACAGATGACTGTGTGTGACGCAGGCTGGACGTACCTGGAAATGCAGGCTTAGTGACCACCAGCTTCTTAACCTTAGCCTGCATTTCCACCGCAGACAGAGAACGCCGCCCGGAGACAAAGGCCGCAAACCTGTAAAAAATAAATGACGACATCTTTAATGTGACAACAGGACAAATGTTAAAACCTCTTCAGGAAATCAGCTTTAAAATGAAACACGTACTGTGAAGCACTCTTGGCTCTCTGGGTTGCAGCCAAGACAGAGGCTGCTGCTGCTGCTGCTGGTAGTGCTGGCCATGGCTGGGGCCGTGGTGGCTCTGGTGGTGGCAGCTGTGGTGGCGGCGGTGGTGGATGCAGCAGCAGCAGCTCTCTGTCTGTCTCTGCTCCTGACGTAGCGGACGGCGTTCTCCATCTGCGTGCCGGGAGCTGGCGCCTTCCTCCGGAGGTAGTTGACAAATCTATGTAAATCAGACAGTTTGTCATTTCATTGTTATTATCGACGGCCAGCTGCAACTAAATTCTAATCCACATTTTCATACAACATACCGGATCTTTTGGGAGTCCTCAGACTCGTACAGGCTCTGCAGGGTCTCAAATTTGAAGTCCCCGAAGCCAACAAGGGCCTGTCCCTCCTGCCCGGGCTGGAGGGACTTCTCCCGCGCGCCTCCTCAAACGCACGGTGGAACCTGACTGCCTCCACAAAGTCAGGGTACGCTGAGGAGTAGCGGGTGAAGGCGTCCTGTAAGTTCACACACAGGTTGAACCTGGATTCACTCTTCTATAAAAAGGAGTGTGTGGTTCATGTAGAAGTGTTTGTCTTATGTTTCTATCTGTAACACGTGAACATGAGTCAGACTGAAGGGCCCTACCTTGTTGGCCATCAGCGGGGACTGAGACCCCGTCCTCTCTCGCTCCTTCTGGTGGGAGGCGACCAGGTTGACGCTGTAGCCCACGTCGTTCTCCAGGAGCCAGTGGAAGGTCTTGCCCTGGTACCGTCCAAACTGGACCTTCCACCGGCTGAGGACGAGGGTGGCGTTGGCGGTGTCGCCACCCTCGGAGGAGACGTGGGCCCAGGCCTCAGCATCCACCTCCTCAGGCTTTTTGGCCCTGTACGGGGCCTGGCCCCCAGCTGCCTGCCGGGGGCCGATGTTTTGGGCTTCCGCCGACGCCCTTAAGGAGGAGGGTCCCATTAGGGGCCCTCCTAAATGTTGGGTGTTCCATCTAAACAGAGGAAATGAACATCAGCAGAGTGCTGCAGTGAAGCCAACAATCGTTCTCTTATAAAGCAGCGAGCCTTTGGAATACTCTTCCAAACGATATTATTTCATGTACAAACTATAGTACTTTTACACGCCTGACCAAACAGTGGTTATTATCTAAGCAAATCTGTAACGCACTGAATGAGTGGGTGAGTGTTTTGAAGTAGAGAGTGTTTTTTTATGATGTGAGTGATTTTTATGTATTATTCTGTATATTACTTTATTACAACCTTTGTAAGGAAATTAGCATTTTTTTTGCTATAACCTGGCACATGACATCTCTTCTTTTAAGACTAATGTTTTCTGTGCATTGTCCCTGATCAAATAAAGAAACTAAACTAAACTAAAGGCTGATCTGTGAACTAACAGACCTGCTGCATCAGATTCGGTCGTCAAACGTTTGATCAGATGATAAGAAGTTCTGCCTCTTTCTATTTAACATGAACAGTAAATATTCGATACCCATCACACAGCAGTTGCTGTCTTCAGCTCTGCTTCACTGTCAGTCACATATTGATGATCGACTCTGATCAATAACGTGGACGCAGAAGCTCGCATGAACATGATCATTATTCTGTCAGTAATAAATAAATAAATAATAAAGGCTCGCGCACTGACAGCAGCTGGAACGTTATTAGTCAACAGCACAGAGGGTTGAAGTTAAGCAGTAAGGATTTTTGTTGGCTGAAGTTTCACCTATTAAATAAATAATAAAGGCTCGCGCACTGACGGAACTTTAACCAGCGTCACTTTATTAGCCGTCACGTTAGCGTTAAATAAAGACTTTAAACAGCATGAACGTAAGCTGGCTTTCTCACACACATGATAAATACTTTAGATAATAAATATCCTTGCAGTAAAATTAAAGTCTGACGTTATAAGAACTTTGTAAAGGTCCGCTGGAACGTCAACATCGGTCAGTCGGCTGTTTCACAAAGCTCCGTGAACACACGTTAGTTAGCTCGGCGTCAGACACAAAGAGGAGTTTTAACATGTTTTCCATTAATACTTAATGCTTAAATAATAATACATGCAAGTTTTACTTACTTCTATCGTCTCTCTGCTGCTGCTGCTGTGTCTCTTCCTCTCGTTCGGCTCTACCGCTGCAGCTGCAGGAGGCGGGACATTGAGAATTTGGAACAAATCCGCGTCTCCCATTGGCTGCACAAAAGTTTGATACTACGAAATTGGAACAATTGGAACAAATAGAGCCTTCTGATTGGCTATCGGTTTTCTCGTGGCCGGGACATGCCGAGACGGATACTGCTCAGCGATTGAGGGAGACCGGGAGGCGGGACATCGCCGGGAGCTGCCATTGGATTAGAAATTGGAACATATTGGAACATTTGGAACAGAGAAGAATGGCGCAAATTCGTGAAGCGTTTCCACATTTTGATCTGCTCCTCTTGCCCGCGACCTGTTCTGGTGTTAGTGGTTGATTTCCGCAGAAAGGGGAAGCCGTCCCAGTCCTAGCACATTAATGGGGAGGTGGTGGAGCAGGTGGACAGTTTTAGGTTTTTAGGTACAATGATATCATCTTCTTTAAAATGGGATCACAATATAAATAACATTATCAAAAAGCCCATCAGAGGCTTTTTTTCCCTTCGCCAGCTGAGGAAATTTGGGGTAGCTTGTAAGGGTATGTTACAGTTCTCACCGAGCTGCCATCGAGAGTGTCCTTACTTTTCTGTTACTGTCCGGTATGGCAACTCTACTGTCCAGCAGAGGTCACAGCTAGACAGGATAGTTAATTCCGCCTCAAAAATCATTGGCTGCAAACTCTACCCCATCTGTGAGATCTACTGAGGCCCATGATTTATCGGAAAGGCCTTAAGAATCTTCAAGATGATACTCACCCTGCCAACTCCCTTTTCTCCACACTCCCATCAGGGAGAAGGTTGAGAGCTATTAAGACAGAAAAACCTCCCGCTTCCTCAACAGCACATACTGCAGAGCCATTAAAGCTCTAAACAGCTCTCAAAACCTGAACCAGTTCCTCAGGGAGAAAAAGGTTCTTTAACGAGTCTGCATAACTTGCACATTTTTTTATAGCGATTTTATTGTACCTTTTCATATGTTCTTATTCCAACCATGTTGGAGTTGTTTTTCATTTATCTATTTATGTATTTATTGTAAAATTGTGGATTTGCGCTCTGTATCCATATGTAAATTGTCACCTATCTGACATCAGCCACCTCAGCCTCCTGGACTGTTATCCAGGTATGCGGTAAGCGGTGTGTTGTTCTTTTTTTATCTGCCTGTGGAAAGTGTCATTCCATGCGGGATATTGTTGTGTATATATATCTTTTGGTTGTATCTTGTTGATGTCTTGTTATGAGCACACTGAAGCAAATCCCTAACAACTTTCACCGAGTTGTATGGCAATAAAGTATTGAATAGCTGAATAGCTGGTGCAGCTTGGTGTCAGAGGAGATTTGTGTCCAGTCATGAAATAGTACCAATGCCAAGCAGGCAACACCTTGTCGGGAATTTAGCCCAGGCAGTTGTTGGCTTAGCGTCATTCCCAAGTACACCTCGACCCAAGTCAGGTACACAAGTCAAACTCTGGTCTGATTTGGCACTGATGGCAGCAAATGGGGGCGTGTCCGAAGTGCTCAGCATAACGTATTGGGCATGAATAACTGCCCATTGCACGCAGTGCTGCTTATCCTTGAGCTGATGGCAACGAGATGTGCCTAGAGTTTTTCAGAGAGGCTCCCAGTTGTCCCAGCGTGCGTCATGGCAGGGGGATTGTTGACCTGGGGCCCCCAAGTTTAGCCCCCAGCCTGAGGGGGAAAGGTGGGCACCGCCCCCGTTCAGGGCGTTGCCTACTAGGGATTGCAGTCCCCTAGCCTGCACTGCTACAAAGGGGGCATTGGGCCAGTAGTGTGAATAAAAGGTAGGCAGCCATCTAGGACGTCTGTGCTTGCTCAGGCAGCACATCTAATAAATTGGAATCAATACAGAGAAGATTAGCATGGCCCCCCCTCCAATCTTCTCTGTATCGTTCTTATTTTCCTGTTTAGTCGGAACGGGGGCCCTCCAATCTTCCCCGTTTCGTTCCTAGTTGTCCTGTTTACACAAGTCTGCAGCATTAAAGCTCTGATTACAAGATGCTTAAGGGTGTGTTTGTTAGAATTCACATCAGCTTGCAGGTTAGGTTTGACCTTTGACCCTTACAGTGTGAGCTGCAGCACGATGATGCATTTTAAATCTTTTCTCAATGCCCTTTTGGACTGGCCACACCTGCTGCAGGTGTTTTGCGACATCTGCCAGAGGGTTTGTCTCCCGGGCAGCGAGCCCCCCGCTGCAGCAGCAGCCTCGGCAGCCTTCCTCTTCCTGTACGTCGTGGTCCTGGGCACACGCAGGGCTCCTGGACGAGGAGGAGGCTGAGCAGCAGGGGCCGATGTGACCGTGCCACCCGGGAGCGGCACTGGAGGAGGAGCAGGAGGCCAAGTGCTGCTGGATGTTCCAGGCTGCTCCTCGGTCCTTGTCCTACCTGCACAGAGGACAGCCCTTTAGCTGGAGGGAGAGGCTCGTCAGCTGCAGCTGGAACAGGGACGACGCCAGTTCCCTGCTCCAGCACAGACCTCTCCCTCTCCGTCTGGCGCCGAGAGAACCTGGAAGACAAACAGAGGCCATGTTTAGTTTCTTAACTTTCATCAAAAGTATAGAGTACAGATTAACACACAGAAACAAAGCTCAATCTGAAACTCACCACTGGGACAGGGTCCTCTGATTGAGCTCAAAGAGCTGAAGGCTGGTCTGAGCCATCAGCCTCGGGCTGGCCAGCACTGCCTCTCTGATGGCCACGTATCCGGAGAGGATGAGGGACCGCCGCGTCCTCAAGACCCCTCTGATCCGCGTGGCCGCAGGATGGAGACGGCAGAGCTGGCTGCAAATGGCCTCCACCAGGTTGACTTACGCTGGGCCAATTTGAAATCATTAGTCTTTGCAAATGTAATGAAATTTCACATTTTGCATAATTACAGGAGTTTGTATTGTCTTATATTTTCACATTTTTATATTTCTTACATTTTATTTTTAGTCCTTATATTTTTACATAATCACCTTCTCTTCAAGTACTGCCGAAATTACATGAAATGTGTCTGATGCTCTCATTATGTTGTGTTAGCATAATATGCTAAAAGGGAGTAATGGGAATTTCATGAGAACCATCTTTAAACCACTGCCATGTAACTAATCTCACTAGGGGCCTCCAGCCTCTTGGGGATGGGGTCAATGGAAGGTAAATGTGTGTGATGCATTAGCATATGTCCAGAGGGGTCAGGACTTCAAGTGGTTCACCACATGTACCTTGGACATGGGTGTCTTTCTGTAGGTCCAGATTGAGTGTCCCTTAGGGAACACTCAAAGACGTCATGTTCCTTTGATGAGATAGGACTCTGACCCTGAGACATAGAAGATAAAAGCTGCATGTGCTGAGACATTGCAGCTCACTCGGATGATACTGTGATGCGTTTGTGTCCCAGTGAGTTCCTTCTGCAGATTCACAGAAAGACAAGTGTTTGCCTGAACTGTTAATTTAAACACGCTTTCTCACCGCAATTTGGCATCAGCAGGATCAGACGTGTGAGAGGACTTGACTTGGACTCTCGAAGCTGAAGGTGAAAACCATAAGGCCAGAGTCTGAGACTCGGGGACTTCAAACCTCCCCTCCAAAATACGGGTGAGACGTTGAGCTGAGCTTTCCCCTGCCTTGTGTTCCTAGGGAGGGAGGGGAGTGGAGGTCTCTGAGACCACCTAGAACCACTAATCTCCCAAACACTCACCGCGGGCACACTGATTACAGGGGTGAGCAAGGTGACACAACTGATAAGACATGACACCGAACGAGCAGATGGCTCTGGAGAGATGACAGACCGAGAGGAAACGGAGGCGTGGTTCTGCTCACTGTCATCACTTCCTAACATGAAAACAACAAATCGAGGCCTGACGGAGGGAAAGATCCACGCCGAAGAGGAGGAGACGCACGTCCTCCCTGACGGCCCGGCTGGGCTGATAGATAATGCATGGGATGCAACCACGATGACCGCTTCAAGAAAAGTGACCAATCAGAACTGTGTGAGTAGGGAACTCCATATGAGTGAAACCCAGACCATTAATTATTTCAGAGACTCTAGGAGCCATGTCAACCTTCACTCAAGGGTTTCCCAGGTTTGGCCGAGGTGTTAAGGAAATGACCAAGGCACTGCGTCAGTCTTGTATTTATCATATATCCCTGTTGATTTTACGTGATCAGTTTTCTGTCTCCGCTCAAGGTACAAAATAGCCTCATTTATCAAAGTCTGCATGTCTGCTTCAGTTTTAACCTCTGTGTCTGTGTCAGTGTGTCACTTAATCGCCATTTACCAAGGTATTAAATTTTGAAGATATTTTTTCTCAATGTGAAAATCCTGTTTGTCCAAAAGTTTGTTTGCTAAAAGGGATCTACCGAGCGCTTATTTCACTTTAAAACGCTCCAAAAAATAGATCTTTGTGAACCTGAAAATGATTTACGAGTACAACCGAGCGTAACCTCCCAACCCGCCGGAGCCTCAGTGCTAATCGTCCAAAACATAGTCGGAGTGGCGATCAGGAGTAACGGGATTAACCCGGGTGGCCGGTCGCTCTGTGGCCACTTGAACAGCCCCGTTCCTGAGAAACAAGAGCGAGACGCGCCGCCAGCAGCTGAATCTGTGAGACAGAAGATAACAGGGAGAATCCAAGGAGCGCGTGGGTTTGGCTAACGTTAGCTGGGTATTTAGCTAAATCGCTGCCTTTGATTGAAACAGCTTTTCATAAAGCCTCTCCTCACTGTCACTGTGTGAACAGACCAATCACAGCCTGGATGAGGCGGGATTAAAAAAAGGCTTGATGTGCTGCAACAAACTTCATAAATGTTGAACTCACTGTTCTGCAGAAACAGTTATGATTATTGACGAGCCTAAAAACAAGGTTTGGAGACTTGGAGCATTTTTCTGGCACAAAGTTAATGAATAAAAAACAACCCAAACTGAAACAGCTGGAATTGAATTAATATTAAACTAGTTGTAAGTTATATTTTATTATACAAAAGTATATTGAATAAAGCAACATAATGAATATATTAATGCCAAACTTACAGTTTACTGTTAAATTAACATTATACTTTAATTTAATGTTATATTATTATACTAACACAGTCATTTAGACCAGTTTCTCCTCCAGGTTGTGTCTGAGCTGCACCGCCTACATACTTACATTATTCATCAGTTTATTCTCTTCATCTTTGTTCCCTCCTGGTCTGTTTGAATGTTGTTGTATTAATCAAGTGGACGTTGAAAGTTATCACACATCATTGCAGGGAAGCTCACATTTTCTAGTTTAAACCAACTAAAACACAAAATTACACTGTTTCACATGATTTGCTGTAATGTTGCGTATAAACTTCATAGCTTTTGTAAGACAGCAGCTTTTCACAGGAAATCTGACCAGACCTTCACATAGAAAACTGCCCATTCAGGCTGTTTTAGGCAACTGAGAAAGTTGGTGAATGCCTCAATTTTTAGGTGGCGTTACAACCTGATGACATATAGGCAATCAACATGTTATAAATATATTTAAATCACTTTTAAAAACTCAAAAAATGTCCCTTTTAAAGGTGTGTGGCTGATTTAATCGGTTACAGCTCAAAGTGGTGCGGTGGTCTTAAAATATGTTGAAAAGGTCTTAAAAAGGTTTTGAATTTTACTGCAGGATTCCTGTGTATACCCTGTATTAAGATAACATAACAAATAAAAGACATTAACAACAACAATTAGACAAATTAACAGCAGTAAATACTGTAATAGAGGGTAGAAAAAATGTATCTGCATTAGAAACAATGAGCAAATAATAAATTATTGTCTAAGAAAAAAATCCACAATCAAGACAACAGGGTTAAAACTGTATGTCGGCCTCTGTCAGTTTTGGGCACTTTGGAGTGTCTGTTTTGCATCTGCATTTCCTCATTTATGTTTATCATCATCATGAAGCTCTGGTCGCTCTGATTAACTGGAGATACTTACACCTGAAACGAGTATACAGGTCTTTATTTTCCAGATTTTCCCATACAAACTCCTGCTTTCCTACATTACATGATTACTTTTATTTAAAAGTATAAGTAACTCTGGAAAGGTAGTTTTGATATGATACGATGTGACATGAGGGCAGCACTGCTCGTGGTAACACCCTGTCCCTAATTCATAAAGATATCTGTGAGTTACAGCTTTGGCTGCACTTTCCTCCTGCTTTTTCTTTATCTCAGCTCTGCCTTCTCTCTTTCTCTCACGCACTGACTGACCGTTGTGTTGATCTTGGTGTGCGTGCGACCAGTCAGAAGACTGCAGAAAACCTGCAGAAGGTTCTTCTCGGTTACTTTCGTCTCACTTTTCGGCCTTAAAACCAGCCCCCTTATATTATTGGTTTGTCTTACTTGAGCTACAGCCAAACAGAAGGCTCAAAAAACTGCAAGGTTTGATTTGATGTCATGCTTCAAATCTCGCTCTCTGATTGGCTGCCTGATGGCCCCTGCTCTGTGACAGAGGTCATTCTGCATCTAGACACCACAGCGTCAACGTAGAAGCAATACCGTTAACAAGAGAGAGAGAGGTGAGTAAAGTTATATAAAGTGCTATTTAATGCATATATGTTGGTCATGGGTCGTTGTAGAAAATCCTCCTTCCTGACAAGTTCCAGGGAGGCGGGACTTAGCCACAACCTGTCAGGCTACACCTGAACTGATAAAAGGCCTGATGAGGCTTTTTCCTCAGTCTTTTTCAATTTGTTTGCTGCAGCATGTGGGTTAGCATGAAGCCTCGCTAATCCTCCCCCAGTTGACTGTGTACTGGATGCATTACTTGAGTAAGTTCTGTATATCTGCTATTGTAATTGTTTCCTTGTTCAACAGCTAATAAGTGCTTTAATTTGATTATGACCTGTGTGATGGCCCAGGCCACACAGGTTAAAAACAGCTATGGTAATACCACACCACCAATATTTTTAATACACAAGTTAAGTTATTTTGCAGTTAGCCACACCCCAAACAATTCATAAACTCGAAACACAATCACATAGTTTATTTCAGATATAATTTACATTTATTTACTTTAGCCATACACTGTTTAAATGGAGTGCACACATTTTTACATTGTAAGGTTATTTAAACATTTTCTGTTCTATTAATCATTTTCTTTTTTTTACCATGTGGGAGAGAACTGTGGCCTGGTGAAAAAAGGCGTGGCAAAGGGAGAGAGACTGTTATATCCTGTGGCCTTCCAATCAAGCCGTACCATGTGCTGCCATGTGGGAGGGGGATTTTGGGTTTAGTTTACTTTACTTTGTAGTTGTGTTATTTGTCGTCCATTTTGTTTTCCCCTTGTGTATAATTTGGTTTGGCCGAACCACTATATATGTTCCCTTGTGTTTCATTTAGTTAGGTCAGTTTGTTCAGTTCATAGCCCGTTTTGTTTGCTGTTTTGTGTATAGTTATGTTTTGTTGACCTCTTTTATAGGCCTAGATAAGTATTTTGATTTGTATTGTTTAATCTTTTTTGAGGGTAAATAAAAAAAACCCTGTTTTTCAAAAAAGCTCCTGTTCTCCTCTTGCTTAACTGCTTGGTCCCTGACACCTGCTAGAGTAACCTCTGTGTACTGATTGTTTGCATTTGCTCTTTAGCTGTTCAATCATCTGTCAGTCAACTGCTGAAATGGGAAACTAAGGACAATAAACTGTTAAACAGCTCTCATCTCTGGTCCTCATACTTTAACTGGTGTGCCAATGCAGAAGCTCTATACATTATCCAGCCACTAACACCACAACTTTCTACAGTAGTGATAAAAATACAGTCGGTACGTGTTCTGCTGTCGTTAGCTAGATTTAGCCATTGAAACCTATTAAAAGTGATATAAAAACAGTTCAGATAAACCAGGTGCCATTACTTGCCAGCATATTCTCCATATTGTGGCGTGTTTCAGACACAATTTCATGTCATTAATGTTAATGTTATTACTAATTTATATTCTAAAGAACTTCTCTAAAGCTTTTGCCGCTTAAAACACACGTAAAGTACCGTTAGAAAAACAGGTCAGCTGTGTTTTAATGGTGTTTGTAATGTTGCTACAGGCCAGTTAGCTGTGCTGCAGACAGTTTCATGGTTTATACAGTGGGGTGAACAAGTACTTGATACACTGCTGATTTCGCAGGTTTTCGTACATACAAAGCATGTAGAGAGGTCTGTAATTTCTATCATAGGTGCACTTCACAAGTGTGAGAAGGAATCTAAAACAGAAATCCAGAGAATCACTTTGTACGATTTTTAAATAATTAACTTGCATTTTATTAAATGACATAAGTATTTGATACATCAGAAAAGCAGAACTTATATTTGGTACAGAAACCTTTGTTTGCAGTTAGAGAGATCAGACGTTTCCTGTAGTTCTTGACCAGGTTTGCACACTGCAGCAGGGGTTTTGGCCTAGTCCTCCATACAGACCTTCTCCAGATCCTTCAGGTTTTGGTTTTTTATTGGGTTCGGGTCTGGAGACTGGCTAGGCCACTTCAGGACCTTGAGATGCTTCTTAGTTGCCCTGGCTGTGTGTTTCAGGCCATCTTCAATGCTCTTACTGAGGCTTACTTGTTAGCCAACATCTTGCAATACATCCCCATCCGTCCTCACCTCAATACGGTGCAGTCGTCCTGTCTCCTTTACTGAAGAAGGATGTTTCCACCTCCATGCTCCATGGTGGTGATGGTGTTCTTTAAAAAAAGTTTTTTACTCTGGCCACAGTACAAAGACAAAAACAAAAAACACTGACTGGTAATCCTGTGGTTCACTTTCTCTCTGAGACAGCGTCGTTCTGGTTTCTCTGTGAACACTGCTGTGGTTTCTTCCTGCATCAACACAGCTCACACTGAAGTGCCTCTCTTTGCATCAAAGCTTGCTGACAAGCTGTGGGTCTGTCCCACCTTTGGAAAACTATGACCTGGATGACTGAGAACCTTCAGACAGAGTGGCCTCTTCCCGGGCAGGGCGAGGCCCCCCGTTGTCAGGTCGTCAGGTCCCCCATTGTCTGCGGCACATTCTTGTCTGCAGCACAATACACAGGTAAAATGCAGAGGTCGGTGCTGATTGGCTGAAGGAAGTTAAAGGTGGTTGGTTGGTGGTTTAGGGGTAGGTACAGAACCCAACTAGAAATAAAGCAACCTGGCCTTTGACAGTTTTTCCACTATCAGAGAGCTGAAGGACCAGCAGAAGACAGGATTTTGGGGGAGAACTCTGTCAGGTAAGTGCTTTCTCTGTCTTGTCTCACTGCACTGCCTATTTGAAACAGAAAACTGACCTTGCTTTCTTCTTTCTGCGCAGAATGGACTACAAAAAAACCCTCAGACCCCGCAGGGACCTGAACCTGGAGGAGTCGGAAAGAAAACAAGGTGTGTGCAGTAGCTGCATGTGTTGCAAACATTTTATACGTACTAGAATTAATGAGTTAAAAATTAATTCATAGGTAACAATGCCAAAATGTCTTGCAGAGTCACCAGATAGTATTCAGACCCCTTTAAATTTTTCACTCTTTGTTTCATTGCAGCCATTTTCCAAAAATCAAAAAAGTTCATTTTATTTCTCAGTAATGTACACTCAGCACCCCATCTTGACAGAAAAAAAACAGAAATGTAGAAATGTTTGCAAATTTATTAAAAAAGAAAAACTGAAATATCACATGGTCATAAGTATTCAGACCCTTTGCTGTGAGACTCATATTTAACTCAGGTGCTGTCTATTTCTTCTGATCATCCTTGAGATGGTTCTACACCTTCATTTGAGTCCAGCTGTGTTTGATTATACTGATTGGACTTGATTAGGAAAGCCACACACCTGTCTATATAAGACCTTACAGCTCACAGTGCATGTCAGAGCAAATGAGAATCGTGAGGTCAAAGGAACTGCCTGAAGAGCTCAGAGACAGAATTGTGGCAAGGCACAGATCTGGCCAAGGTTACAAAAAAATTTCTGCTGCACTTAAGGCTCCTAAGAGCACAGTGGCCTCCGTAATCCTTAAATGGAAGACGTTTGGGACGACCAGAACCCGTCCTAGAGCTGGCCGTCCGGCCAAACTGAGCCATCGGGGGGAGAAGAGCCTTGGTGAGAGAGGTAAAGAAGAACCCAAAGATCACTGTGGCTGAGCTCCAGAGATGCAGTCGGGAGATGGGAGAAAGTTGTAGTAAGTCAACCATCACTGCAGCAATCCACCAGTCGGGGCTTTATGGCAGAGTGGCCCGACGGAAGCCTCTCCTCAGTGCAAGACACATGAAAGCCCGCATGGAGTTTGCTAAAAAACACCTGAAGGACTCCAAGATGGTGATAAATAAGATCCTCTGGTCTGATGAGACCAAGATAGAACTTTTTGGCCTTAATTCTAAGCGGTATGTGTGAGAAAACCAGGCACTGCTCATCACCTGTCCAATACAGTCTCAACAGTGAAGCATGGTGGTGGCAGCATCATGCTGTGGGGGTGTTTTTCAGCTGCAGGGACAGAACGACCGGTTGCAATCGAGGGAAAGATGAATGCGGCCAAGTACAGGGATATCCTGGACTGAAAACCTTTCCAGAGTGCTCTGGACCTCAGACTGGGCCGAAGGTTTACCTTCCAACAAGACAATGACCCTAAGCACACTGCTAAAATAACGAAGGAGTGGCTTCACAACAACTCCGTGGCTGTTCTTGAATGGCCCAGCCAGAGCCCTGACTTAAACCCAATTGAGCATCTCTGGAGAGACCTGAAAATGGCTGTCCACCAACGTTTACCATCCAACCTGACAGAACTGGAGAGGATCTGCAAGGAGGAACGGCAGAGGATACCCAAATCCAGATGTGAAAAACCTGTTGCATCTTTCCCAAAACGACGCATGGCTGTATTAGATCAAAAGGCTGCTTCTACTAAATACTGAGCAAAGGGTCTGAATACTTATGACCATGTGATATTTCAGTTTTTCTTTTTTAATAAATTTGCAAAAATTTCTACATTTCTGTTTTTTTTCTGTCAAGATGGGGTGCTGAGTGTACATTACTGAGAAATAAAATGAACTTTTTTGATTTTTGGAAAATGGCTGCAATGAAACAAAGAGTGAAAAATTTAAAGGGGTCTGAATACTTTCCATACCCACTGTAGCAGCAGTGAGTCTACCTTGTCTGAGGTGTCAGATCAGTTAGACAAGACCCTACATACCTGGGCCGACTGAGGGGGACAGCACCTCCACCAGCAGCAGCAGCAGAGCCTCCACTGCCTCCACCTCGAAGAGCAACACCTCCTGGTTTACCCTGTACAGGAGGAGGAAAAGAGAGAAGGTCAGGCAGGTCCCGTCCACCTCCACTGCCTCCATCTCCACCATGACAAATCCCTCCCGGTCTAGGAAGAAGAAGAAGGTCAGAATGGACTACAAAAAAAAACTCAGACCCCGCAGGGACCTGAACCTGGAGGAGTCAGAAAGAAAACAAGGTGTGTGTGCTGTGGCTGCATGTGTGTGCAAACATTTTATACGTACTAGAATTAATGAGTTAAAAATGAATTCAAAAGTAACAATGCCAAAATGTCTTGCAGAGTCACCAGACAGCAGCAGTGAGTCTACCTTGTCTGAGGTGTCAGATGAGTTAGACAAGACCTACATACCAGGGCCGACTGAGGGGGACAGCACCTCCAGCAGCAGCAGCAGCAGCAGAGCCTCCACTGCCTCCACCTCGAAGAGCAACACCTCCTGGTTTACCCTGTACAGGAGGAGGAAGAGAGAGAAGGTCAGGCAGGTCCCGTCCACCTCCACTGCCTCCATCTCCACCATGACAAATCCCTCCTGGTCTAGGAAGGAGAAGGTCAGGCAGGTCCCGTCCACCTCCACTGCCTCCATCTCCACCATGACAAATCCCTCCTGGTCTAGGAAGAAGGAGAAGGTCAGGCAGGTCCCGTCCACCTCCACTGCCTCCATCTCCACCATGACAAATCCCTCCTGGTCTAGGAAGAAGGAGAAGGTCAGGCAGGTCCCGTCCACCTCCACTGCCTCCATCTCCACCATGACAAATCCTCCCGGTCTAGGGAAGAAGGAGAAGGTCAGGCAGGTCCCGGCCCACCTCCACTGCCTCCATCTCCCACCATGACAAATCCCTCCTGGTCTAGGAAGAAGGAGAAGGTCAGGCAGGTCCCGTCCACCTCCACTGCCTCCACCTCCACCATGACAAATCCCTCCTGGTCTAGGAAGAAGGAGAAGGTCAGGCAGGTCCCGTCCACCTCCACTGCCTCCATCTCCACCATGACAAATCCCTCCCGGTCTAGGAAGGAGGTCAGGCAGGTCCCGTCCGCCTCCACTGCCTCCATCTCCACCATGACAAATCCCTCCCGGTCTAGGAAGGAGGTCAGGCAGGTCCCGTCCGCCTCCACTGCCTCCACCTCCACCATGACAAATCCCTCCTGGTCTAGGAAGGAGAAGGTCAGGCAGGTCCCGTCCACCTCCACTGCCTCCACCTCCACCATGACAAATCCCTCCTGGTCTAGGAAGGAGAAGGTCAGGCAGGTCCCGTCCACCTCCACTGCCTCCACCTCCACCATGACAAATCCCTCCTGGTCTAGGAAGAAGGAGAAGGTCAGGCAGGTCCCGTCCACCTCCACTGCCTCCATCTCCACCATGACAAATCCCTCCTGGTCTAGGAAGAAGGAGAAGGTCAGGCAGGTCCCGTCCACCTCCACTGCCTCCATCTCCACCATGACAAATCCCTCCTGGTCTAGGAAGGAGAAGGTCAGGCAGGTCCCGTCCACCTCCACTGCCTCCATCTCCACCATGACAAATCCCTCCTGGTCTAGGAAGAAGGAGAAGGTCAGGCAGGTCCCGTCCCACCTCCACTGCCTCCATCTCCCACCATGACAAATCCCTCCTGGTCTAGGAAGGAGAAGGTCAGGCAGGTCCCGCCCACCTCCACTGCCTCCATCTCCACCATGACAAATCCCTCCCGGTCTAGGGAAGGAGGTCAGGCAGGTCCCGTCCCTCCACTGCCTCCCACCTCCACCATGACAAATCCCTCCTGGTCTAGGAAGGAGAAGGTCAGGCAGGTCCCGGCCCACCTCCACTGCCTCCACCTCCACCATGACAAATCCCTCCTGGTCTAGGAAGGAGAAGGTCAGGCAGGTCCCGTCCACCTCCACTGCCTCCACCTCCACCATGACAAATCCCTCCTGGTCTAGGAAGGAGAAGGTCAGGCAGGTCCCGTCCACCTCCACTGCCTCCACCTCCACCATGACAAATCCCTCCTGGTCTAGGAAGAAGGAGAAGGTCAGGCAGGTCCCGTCCACCTCCACTGCCTCCATCTCCCACCATGACAAATCCCTCCTGGTCTAGGAAGAAGGAGAAGGTCAGGCAGGTCCCGGCCCACCTCCACTGCCTCCATCTCCACCATGACAAATCCCTCCTGGTCTAGGAAGGAGAAGGTCAGGCAGGTCCCGTCCACCTCCACTGCCTCCACCTCCACCATGACAAATCCCTCCTGGTCTAGGAAGGAGAAGGTCAGGCAGGTCCCGTCCACCTCCACTGCCTCCACCTCCACCATGACAAAGCCCTCCTGGTCTAGGAAGGAGAAGGTCAGGCAGGTCCCGTCCACCTCCACTGCCTCCACCATGACAAATCCCTCCTGGTCTAGGAAGGAGAAGGTCAGGCAGGTCCCGTCCACCTCCACTGCCTCCACCATGACAACTCCCTCCTGGTCTAGGAAGAAGGAGAAGGTCAGGCAGGGCCCGTCCACCTCCACTGCCTCCACCATGACAACTCCCTCCTGGTCTAGGAAGAAGGAGAAGGTCAGGCAGGGCCCGTCCACCTCCACTGCCTCCACCATGACAACTCCCTCCTGGTCTAGGAAGAAGGAGAAGGTCAGGCAGGTCCCGTCCACCTCCACTGCCTCCACCATGACAACTCCCTCCTGGTCTAGGAAGAAGGAGAAGGTCAGGCAGGTCCCGTCCACCTCCACTGCCTCCACAATGACAAATCCCTCCTGGTCTAGGAAGGAGAAGGTCAGGCAGGGCCCGTCCACCTCCACTGCCTCCACCATGACAAATCCCTCCTGGTCTAGGAAGGAGAAGGTCAGGCAGGGCCCGCCCACCTCCACTGCCTCCACCATGACAACTCCCTCCTGGTCTAGGAAGAAGGAGAAGGTCAGGCAGGTCCCGTCCACCTCCACTGCCTCCACCATGACAACTCCCTCCTGGTCTAGGAAGAAGGAGAAGGTCAGGCAGGTCCCGTCCACCTCCACTGCCTCCACCATGACAACTCCCTCCTGGTCTAGGAAGAAGGAGAAGGTCAGGCAGGGCCCGTCCCACCTCCACTGCCTCCACCATGACAAATCCCTCCTGGTCTAGGAAGGAGAAGGTCAGGCAGGGCCCGTCCACCTCCACTGCCTCCACCATGACAACTCCCTCCTGGTCTAGGAAGAAGGAGAAGGTCAGGCAGGGCCCGTCCACCTCCACTGCCTCCACCATGACAACTCCCTCCTGGTCTAGGAAGGAGAAGGTCAGGCAGGTCCCGTCCACCTCCACTGCCTCCACCTCCACCATGACAAATCCCTCCCGGTCTAGGAAGAAGGAGAAGGTCAGGCAGGTCCCGTCCACCTCCACTGCCTCCACCTCCACCATGACAAATCCCTCCCGGTCTAGGAAGAAGGAGAAGGTCAGGCAGGGCCCGTCCACCTCCACTGCCTCCACCATGACAAATCCCTCCTGGTCTAGGAAGGAGAAGGTCAGGCAGGGCCCGTCCACCTCCACTGCCTCCACCATGACAACTCCCTCCTGGTCTAGGAAGAAGGAGAAGGTCAGGCAGGGCCCGTCCACCTCCACTGCCTCCACCATGACAACTCCCTCCTGGTCTAGGAAGGAGAAGGTCAGGCAGGTCCCGTCCACCTCCACTGCCTCCACCTCCACCATGACAAATCCCTCCCGGTCTAGGAAGAAGGAGAAGGTCAGGCAGGTCCCGTCCACCTCCGCTGCCTCCACCTCCAAAAACACCAATCCTACCCGTTGTACGTTGTACAGGAGAAGGAAGAGGGAGGAGAAGGACATGCAGGTACTGCTCTCAAAGCCTTCAGCCCTGCTGATGAAGCCCGGGGTCTGCGTCACTTGTGGTCTGGCTGCTCGGAGAGAGACCAGCCACGCATTCTACAAGGGAGAGTTCTTCTGCCCCGTGCAGCAAGGCCCCGGTGGACCGACGTTGCTCCAGTGGCTTGCAGAGCGGCACACCTTGGGTGGCAACATACCACGCACAACCCTCTGGAGAATGAGGAAGAAATTTGAGGAGGAGGATGCAGGAGCTGCTGCCACCAGTGGGCAGCGGTCTAAGAGAAAACGCTTTAAGTTGAGGACGTGCCAGAGCTGCGGACACCCGTTCCAGAAAGACTATGGGCACAGCCAGT
Source organism: Lepomis macrochirus (assembly GCA_024633595.2). Classification (NCBI taxonomy): domain Eukaryota; kingdom Metazoa; phylum Chordata; class Actinopteri; order Centrarchiformes; family Centrarchidae; genus Lepomis; species Lepomis macrochirus. The sequence goes on along the minus strand of JALXJV020000005.1, from coordinate 40,442,612 downwards.
ACCGCATTGGCAGGAAGAAGGAGTGCTTTTGTACTCTTTCTGCAGGCAAATCTGTGGATGTGTGGCTGGCTGAAAGGAGAGCCAAGCAGCGGGAAGGGGACAAGTAGGGCCGAAGGACTGCCTTGTAATATATATACATAAATATATATTGTGTGTGTTTATTGTTATTGTGTGTTTGCATGGAAATAAAAGCATTTTTTTGGATATTTACTCCTCTCAGATCGCTCAGTTCTTTTATTTAATTTTACTGCTTTGTACTTTATCCTCCAGGTGTAGTGGTTGTGCTGTGTAGAATAGTGAAACACACGTTTGGTCTTTACCGTTAAAAATAAAATACAGGTGACTGATGATAAAATGCAGATTTAATAATACTACAGACAGTGATGGCAAGTGGAATCGTTAACTCCCTGACAATTGCTTGAAATCCATCTCCACAAAACACGTTCTGGTTAAAGTTTATTGCAAATTATACAAACACACTTTCTGCATTATGAAGAAAACTGCGTTACGTACTGTACTGCCGAGCTCTGACAATCTTTACTCAAGTAAAGTAAAATTACTCCCATAAAAAAATCACTGAAGTGACAAATCTACTCAAGTAAAAGTATGAAAGGTTAATAAACTACACAAAGTTCTTTTTAACGTTGTTTAGTGGGCACGTCCGTCCCTTTATGACCACAGTGTACCGTCTCCTGATGGCTGCTTCCAGCAGGATAATGCTCCATGTCACAAAGCTCAGATCATCTCAAGCTGCCTTTAGACCATGACAACCAGCTCACTGGACTCCAGCTTAGTGTGAATCTTGCTTTAAATAACGTTAACAGTAAGTTAACGGCACAGTAACGTGAGGCCGCACTGTAGAAACACATATTTAACCATATTTAACCTCGTGTTCCTGCTCGACGCCCTCTGCTACAGTTGCAACTGCTGTTACTAGTCCTATTGCTATTATTACTGTTATTATTATTATCAATAACATTACTATAAATATCTGTACCATTTTTCATTCAGTCTATAGCAACATTACCTTTATTGTCTGTACCTCTGTGTGTATACTGTGTAGGCTGCCTCCCTCTGCTCTCTCTCTCTCTCTCTCTCTCTCTCTTGCTCTCTCTCTCTCACCCCCAACCGGTCGAGGCAGATGCCCCCCCCCCCACCCCGAGCATTTCAGGTTCACTGAAGCTCTGCTTTTAAAGACGCCTCGAGCCCGGCACGTCTCAGAAGATACTCAGGCTCCAGAGTAAGTTAGGCAGGTACCAGGGGGTTGTGCTGGAATTGCTGTCGGGCACTCGGGGGCTCGCTTGCTGTGCTCATCAGTGGGCGGTTCGATAAGTTGGGAGTTAAAGGTGCTCTGGTTCTTCAGGTACCATTGTGGTAACGTGTCCATGGTCCGAGCTTGGTGGGTTTTGGTCTTGTCCAGCGATGGCGTGTAACTTTGGCTCCTTCTCTCTCAGCTTGTTATTGCCTTGTTTTGATTTCCAGGCTCCATGTTGGTCCTGGTCTTTGTTTGGGTAATATTCTGTGCTGCAGCAGGAGCTTGGTGGGTTGGTTCTGGTCCTCTTTTTGTGATCATGGTTCTGACAGCCATTAGGTAGAGAGGTCACTGGCTGTGCTGTGTGGATGCTGCACTCTGGTTTCATTGTGAAACTCTTGTTCAGATGTAGGAAAGTGATCTAGGATGGCAACACCTGGTGACTTAGAAAGTAAGGTCACCTTCAGAGGAGCCGATTCACTGAGAGCAGCTTCTAAAACCTGCCAGTTACTCTTAGAGCCCGACCCGTTTATCGACTTGCAGATGTTATCGGTCGAAGAGCTACTGGCAGATATTTCTGCATCGGCCTTTTCAACAGCCGATAGGGCGACTAAAGGGAAGCTGTTGGATCCTTCCCTCAGGTCATGAGTGTTGCATAGTTTGCCCATCAGAGGGCGCTGCAGCTCCTCTGGTGGAAACACTGGAGCTCCACAGAAGGAAACATCAGCTGACTGAGCTCAGAGCGGCTCTGCCGGAGCTACAGTGAGGAGCTAGCTCCTGTTAGCGCTCACACTCAGTGTTCACAGTGAGTTGGTCGTTCGTCACTTTAATTACATGAATTTAATTTAGTGCTGGGCAACGATTAAAATTTTTAATCACATTGTTACATGTAAAATGAGATAATGAATTCTAAAGTAGCGCATTGTGCAATTTTAATTTAAATACATAGCTATATAGACAAAAGTGCAATAACATGTGGTTTGCAAACACTTTAAACAAATAAGGTTTTCCCAGCAGAATTCCCTTCACACAGCAGCAATAAAACATTATGTTAAATCTCAACTTAAACATTAATGTAATCAAATCAAATATTAAACCGGAGCTGTTTGCCGCTGACAGGGAATCACCTTTATCTATCTTGGTAAAACAAACAGGTTTCTGAACAGGTATCAGCAGGTGTCTTTTATCACAGAGCCGCAGAAACAGTCTGTTCATTAAGGTTGGGGGGGGGGCAGGTAACGTTAAAGCAGCACTGAACACAGGGTGCAGATGTTGGTTTTGGCGATGTGAGTTGTTTACTGCATTATGTCATTATGAGGTCTCAACAATTTTTAGAGATAATCTTTGTTAAATTTATGCGTTTCTTAAAATAAGGGGAGAAAGAATATCAGACAGCATATCAGATTTTTAAATCCTCTCTCTCTGTGCTGGCTGTGACTCTGCCTGCTGCCCTCCTCTCTGCTGTCTCTCAGCATGTCAGCACTACTGCTGCACCGCCGAGCTCTGAAAGGCTTTACTCAACTGAAAGGATCAAAATATTTAATAAACTAAATACTAAATACTTAATAAACTACTTTTAATATTAGTGTGCAGGCCAGATGTCTTATTTTGGGTAGGGAGGGGTTAACTTTTATGGATACTGGTACCATTATTGAGACAGCTTAGTGACCCGAGTCTTTATCGATGTGTTACTATTATTTGGTAAGATGAGACCCGCCGGGCCTGAGGTGGTCCTGAGGTGGTACTGAGGTGGTCCTGAGGCGGGCCTGAGGTGGTCCTGAGGTGGTCCTGTGGTGGTCCTGAGGTGGTCCTGAGGCGGGCCTGTGGTGGTCCTGTGGTGGTCCTGTGGTGGTCCTGAGGTGGTCCTGAGGTGGTCCTGAGGCGGGCCTGAGGTGGTCCTGTGGTGGTCCTGTGGTGGTCCTGTGGTGGTCCTGAGGCGGGCCTGAGGTGGTCCTGAGGTGTCCTGTGGTGGTCCTGTGGTGGTCCTGTGGTGGTCCTGAGGTGGTCCTGAGGTGGTCCTGAGGCGGGCCTGAGGTGGTCCTGTGGTGGTCCTGTGGTGGTCCTGAGGCGGGCCTGAGGTGGTCCTGAGGTGTCCTGTGGTGGTCCTGAGGTGGTCCTGAGGTGGTCCTGAGGTGGTCCTGTGGTGGTCCTGAGGCGGGCCTGAGGTGGTCCTGAGGTGGTCCTGAGGCGGGCCTGAGGTGGTCCTGAGGTGGTCCTGAGGTGGTCCTGCGCCTGATGAGCAAAAGGTTTAAATGAATGACATGATTAGAATGGAATATTTGAAATATAACTAGTTTGTGGAGCAGCAACATTAATGTTTACCACAGCAGCGTCTCTATATAAAGTCAGGATGTGACATCACAGTACTGAGTGACCTTTAGTCCATCAGTCCTCTTCACTGCCTGCAGGTAACGTTACCTGGTGGAAGGAGGAGCGGAACATCGAAGGTCTGAGATCATCAGCTTTAAAGGTTCAGGAGGCCTGATTATATGGTGTAAATCAGAACTGAGCCAGTCCATCACAGTTATTAACAAAGAAGAATCTTATATATGGCTGAAAATGATCAAATACGAATATCCATCCATCCATCCATCGTCAACCGCTTATCCTGCGTGCAGGGTCGCGGGGGGGCTGGAGCCTATCCCAGCTGGCATAGGGCGAAAGGCGGGGTCAAATACGAATATATCTTTATTTATTAAATCTAATAATTAAAAATAAAATGTCCCTTATTTTCCTCCTCGGTCCTCTGCTTGCTTGCTCCTCATCTCCCTCCAGTCCTCCAAAGTTTTCCTTGCACAGTATGAAACACCTGCGATGCGAGTGCGTTCAGTGTCGAGCCTCTTGGCCTGGACACACCTGGGCCCCCCTCTTCCTGTAGAGGAGGCTGGGCAGAGGGGGGCCGACCGGACTGTGTCACCCGGGAGCGGCGCTGGAGGAGGAGCAGGAGGCCAAGTGCTGCTGGATGTTCCAGGCTGCTCCTCGTCCTTGTCCCACCTGAACAGAGGACAGCCCTTTAGCCGGAGGGAGAGGCTGGTCAGCTGCAGCTTGAACAGGGACGACACCAGTTTCCTGCTCCAGCACAGACCTCTCTGTCTGGCGCCGTGAGACAAACAGAGCCTGTTTTTAGTTTCTTAGCTTTCATCAAAAGTTCACAGATTAACACACAGAAACAAGGCTCAATCTGAAACTCACCACTGGGACAGGGTCCTCTGAGACAGGGTCCTCTGGTTTAGCTCAAAGAGCTGGAGGCTGGTCTGAGCCATCAGCCTCGGGCTGGCCAGCACTGCCTCTCTGATAGCCATGTATCCGGAGAGGATGAGGTGGAAACAGCAGAGCTGGCTGCAAATGGCTGCAAATGGCTGCAAATGGCTGCAAATGGCGTCCACCAGGCGTTTTCTCTTCTATATTCTCTTCTATATTTTAATTGGACAACTTTTATCATATAATAATTTAAATATTCTGAGAAATTCTTCACGTGCTTTGTCAACATCTTTTTCTTTATCTATAAACTCCCAGTGTTGTGCCAGCTGATCAACGTTTAATGTCCCCATTGTTTCTTCTGTCCTGACCCTGTTGGAAACTGGTTTGTGTCTGTTTAGAGTGTAGCTACTGTCAGAAACTGTGGTCACTGATCTTGTTTATTAGAAATCCACTCACTCTATTGTTATGTATGATATTTGTAAATATATATTAGTGTTGCACAGTGAGAAGTAACTCGGCTGAGTCTGGTAACTCTGAACACTAAACACAGTGTTGATAAAATCCTCTGTCAAATCGATATTAAAGTCCCACAGATGAAGTTTTATGTAGCTAGTTTTTGTAAATGTCTCTTCCATCCAGTCCTTAAATGTGTCGATACTTGAACCTGGTGACCTGTATGTGCAACCTGCAATAATAATATGTTCCTTTTTTTCATATATATTCCTATTGTGACACATTCCAGTAAATTATCCACCACCTTATCATTTAAATCCTTGTCCACATACAGCGTCACACCACCCCCACACAGACATTTCATATCCTTCAGTTTAAAATCTGATCCTTTTTCACTGTTTATCCAAGTTTCTGTTACTGTGATTAAGTTAAAGTGCTGCTTCAGCTGCTTTAGATCGTGTTTGATTCTGTGAAAGTTGCCACACAGACTTGTGCTGTCAAAGTGGATGATTGCTGTTCGGTCCTGACTGAGCTGTCAAACAGTTCATCAGTGTAATATTGGCCTACCTGTTTATGTATCGACGTTAGCTGGCCTTGACTGTTTTGGTGTGCTGGACGAATGATCAGTTCGTCCTGTCTGTCCCTCTTTCTCTCGCTGCTCTTAAATCCAACATGAGTTCTTTTCTTTTCCTTCTGACGGCCTCTGCGAAGTCTTCGTTTATTTATATTCTGGAACCTTTCGGATTTCTGCTTCTTTGTAGTATTTCCTTTGCCTTAGGGATTTTACCACAATTGGCCTCGGTCGGTCTCCTCCAGGTCTTCCTGTGCGGTGGGCTTTCTCCACCTCCACCTCCACCTCCACCTCCACCTCGCGTGGAACAGCTGTAATTTTTCCTTCCTGACTTTTTTTTACCTCCATCTCCGCCCAGGTCTGTCCCTGTGACTCCTGTATCCCATCAAATGCCAGGTTATTTCACCTGGACTGACTCTCCTGACACATTTTGCAAACTGTCACAGACTTTAAAAATATCTGTTTGCATCGAGGTTCCTTCAGATTTCGAACGCAGCACCTAAAACTTAACGTAAATCTAGAGGTCACCGTGCGTTTTCTGTGGCAGCTCCAAGACTCTGGAATGAGCTGCCTTTAGATATTAGACTTACTGAGTCATTTTCTGTTTTTAAATCTCGTCTTAAAACTCATTTAATACAGTTTGAGGGTTGTCCTTTTCAGTTTTGTATTGTGTTGTAATAATTTTTTGTGAATTATTGTTTTATTAATTGTCTTTGTTGTGCTTTTATTGTATGTAATCATTTGTAGACTGTGTTCAGCACTTTGGTCAACAGTGTTGTTTTTAAGGTGCTATATAAATAAAGGTGGATTGGATTGGAGATTTGCTGTCTCAGTCATCCACTTCTTTCTGTGTGTTGCAGCCTGTCTTTATGTCTTGTAGTTCCCTGGTTGTTGAGTCCAGTCCAGTGTTAGTGGAGTCCATTATTAGCTTGACAAAGCCTTTGAAACTGCTCTGTTGTTGTTCCAGTAAACATTTCTTTCTGTTGCTGCAGCTGCCGATTGTCACATATTCGTCTTCCTGTTTTGCCTCTTTTTTTTGGAGCCATTTTTTGACTTGTAGCCCACAAGCGGATTGACAGCTGGACTGAGCCAACTCAGCGTTAGTTGAATCTGTTAATCTGCTGAATCTGCTCCCGAACCTCTCGGCACCGCTGTGTTGCTCTCGTTCTAGTTCACACGTATCTGTAAATCATCGTCGGTGAAATAAAAGTGGCACAGCGTTAGAATGGTTCAGGTCCTACTTGTCCCAGCGGACTTTCTGTGTTGGCCTTGCTGACTCTGTTTCCTCGACTGCTCCCCTGTCACATGGGGTGCCACAGGGTTCTGTCCTTGGCCCTCTCTTATTTTCTCTCTATCTACTCCCCCTTGGTTCAATTCTCAGGAAGCATGGTATCTATTTTCATTGTTATGCAGATGACAGTCAGATCTATGTCCCCCTTAAAAAGTCTGACTCTTACTGTGTTAAGCCATTGCTAGAGTGCTTATATGACATTAAGTCCTGGATGTCTCTTAATTTTTTAAATTTTAATGAACAGAAGACAGAAATTATGGTTTTTAGTGGTAGTGGCACTGCAGAGACCCCCCTGATTGATCTGGGTTCTCTAGCACAATATCAAAAGCAAATAATTACGAATCTGGGGGTGAAGGTGGACCCTGACCTTAAGTTTCACACCCAGATTAAAGCTGTTGTGAAGTCCAGCTTTTTCCAGTTAAGGCAGCTGGCAAAAATTAAACCAGTCCTTCCAAGACAGCACTTTGAGACAGTAATTCATGCCTTTGTGACCACACGGCTGGATTACTGCAATGCACTTTATTTGGGGGTTAGTGGGTCCTCCATTGCCCGTCTGCAACTGGTCCAAAATGCTGCAGCTTGTCTCTTAACTGGCACAAGAAAGTATGAGCACATTTCACCTATTTTAGCTTCACTCCACTGGCTGCCTGTTCATTTTAGGATTCATTTTAAACTTCTTTTATTTGCTTTTAAGGCTTTGAACGGCCTTGCCCCACCGTACCTCGCCGAGTTACTGTACCCCTACATTCCCAGCCGCTCTCTCAGGTCAGCTGACCAGCTGCTCCTGACAGTGCCTAGAACTGGGCTAATACTAAGAGGAGAACGAGCCTTTGCTGTTGCAGCTCCAAAACTCTGGAATGTATTACCATTACACATCAGACAAGCCTCCTCAGTGTTTCATTTTAAATCTCTGCTTAAAACCCATCTTTTTAGTCTGGCTTTTAACACCAGGTAGTTGTGACTGGCGTGATGTTTGTGTTGTCCGGCAGAGCATTTTTATTTTATTCTCGTTATTTAATTATTGATTTTATTGATTTTAATTGATATTTTATGTTTTTATTAGTGGATTTTATTACTTTATTTTATTGTGTTTATCTTATCTATTAATTTTATCCTATTGTGTCTCCTATTGTGATGTACAGCACTTTGGAAACCTTGGGTTTGTTTAAATTGTGCTCTATAAATAAAGTGGATTGGATTGGATTGGATTTCTTTCACTTGATTTACACGCAGGCTGTGCGTAGACGCGATTTAGCTCGTAGACAGACCGGCTGTTTGTAGCCCACTTTTAGTCAAAAAAGTCAAAAATGATTAAAAGTGGGTTTTGCCTTGGCAGCACGTGAGATGGTTGATATCCCATTATTTTGCTATTAAGTGTCATTAAGATGTCAGGGTCTATCTGTAGCCACGATTTAGCTCTTATTTGGACAGGCTACGTGTAGCCTGCTTTTAGCCCACCCGGCGAAATAGAGCCAATCAGTGGTCTGATGTCACCGGCTTGGCTGTAGCCTGTTTCAGACCAAACTGGTCACATGTGGCTTTCACTCATGCAGCTGCTGAGGTGCGTGATATCATTTCATCAAATGCAAGTAAACGTTTGAAACATTTAAATTATCTTTATTTTCGCTGTAACGTTCAAATTAACTTTCATTTTAATTTAAAACAAAATGCAATTACTATTTTCAACCACTAGATGGCAGCTGTAGCCCTACTGAGACAGGACTCCTGGCAACGCGAGACTTGAAAGTTAGACATCAGCAGAGCCCTTTAGGGACGGCCAGATCTCGCGATAAAGACATCTGCCATTTTTTAAGCGAGGGATCACGATTTCTGCCTTTCAGCGAGCAGCGGCGAGTTTACTGCAAACACTTACTTTGGTCCTGTAAGTATCTGTGTCTTTGTTTGACATGTCTTCATTATTTATCTACATTATATGTTAACGTGTAGAAACCGTGAGATTTCAGCGGGTAACAGTGTAGGAAGGCACGTTGTGGTTAACGTTAGCTTAACATGCTGCATGCAGGTGTAACTTCACGTTACTCCATGATCCCCACAGGTTTCCTCCTCCTGCACTTAAAAACTCTGAATTCAGAGGGGTGAACATGAAACATGTACAACCTTACCCACACACACATTTTACTCACTAGATCATTATGATATGAAAATACGAGTTTTTGACTTCTGACACTAAATATTTATTGCTAATTCTCCAACATACAGTCAGCAAAGACAGCAATAAATATTCAGAACACTAAAACATTCACAGCACATAACTTTCTCAAAAGGATAAAAGCAACTTTCTCTGGTTGTTCTAATGCAACATGTGTCCTGTTCAAGTATCTGTATATTTTCCATAGAGATAAATGGGTAATAAATACTTTTAAATTAAAAAGAAAAAAACGTTATGGTTTTTTTTTTACCTTCATTAGGATGATAATTAGAAATATACTGTATGTTTTCATTTAAAATCATTTGATGATTGTGGTCATGTCTTATGGAAAAACAGTGAACAGTCAAATTATAATGTTTACTTTATATTCATATTCTTACATATTCAACAGTTATGGATCCCATTTACCCGAGAGACTGGGGCCAACTGAGAGACTGGGGCCACCAGAGACTGGGGCCAACCAGAGACTGGGGCCAACCGGAGACTGGGGCCACCCGAGACTGGGGCCAACCGAGGACTGGGGCCAACCGAGAGACTGGGGCCACCCGAGAGACTGGGGCCAACCGAGAGACTGGGGCCACCCGAGAGACTGGGGCCAACCGAGAGACTGGGGCCAACTGAGAGACCGGGGCCAACCGAGAGACCGGGGCCAACCGAGAGACCGGGGCCAACTGAGAGACTGGGGCCAACTGAGACCCATCTGCTGCTCTTCCTGTATCAAGCAGCAGCGTAGATGAAGATGAAGATGAAGATCTAGATTTGGATGTGGCCAACAAATTTATTTTGTCATTATTTATGTTTTTATTACCACATGTTGTTAAAATTGTTTGAATTTTCATATACATATGAAATGTTTTGTATTCATAATATTTTAGCAATAATTCATTTATATTTCCATCATGTTGTATTATCTTAAGTTGTCTACGTTGTAATCCTTTGTCTTAATAAAATCTTTACATTTAATTTGTTTGGACAGATAACTATTTGTGAGAACCTGTTTTGTTTGAGTGAAAACAATCCTTTAGCCACTTTCTGTTGTCTGTTAGAGGAAGATATGTAGTCATTCAAAGTCTGTGTATTTGGTCTAGTTTTGGGCTGTGGTTACCTGTTTTAGCCTGGGCGTCTGGGCTCTGTTTAGGCGTCTATTAGGCGTCTTTTAACCGTGAAATTGCTTGCTGGGAAAGCGCCGTTAAACCACCTCAGCTGACTGATGTCAGACAGAAATATGAGTTTTTTTCCACAAATACTGACAATTCCTGCAAGTTTTATTTACTGCTGTCGTTGGTCCATGTACGTTCTGATAGTTTGTTTTTTCGTTTGAACGATGAAACGAACAAAATAGAAAAAACACCTTTTTTTCATTTGTCGTTTCAAACCAAAGACAAAGAAACGGGAAAAAAGAGCCGTTCTCCCGTTTTTTGGTTTCTGAATCCAAAAACGACTAAACCAAATTCAAATAACGGTCCGATTTTGTTTTTTTGAAACCCCTATTTTCATTTCTCCGTTTGAAGATAAACGTTAAGAAAATAAAGGGCGGTGAGCGGAAGTAAGAGTACAGATATTAAAATAAAAGCCGAGCTTTGAGAACGGTCGGGTCTGTAATGTTATGCAGCACTAACGTTAAATCAGGGTGACGTAAATAAACCTGGACGGAGAGAAATCCGTTAGCGACAGTATGATCACATGCACTAAGATGTGCATTTATTCATGTAAACATGTTTGGTGCAGCTCAGGCTGATAGAGGTGAACCTGAGAAATGAGTGCAGAGGTTTTACTGTCAGCGCTGTGTTTTAATATTAAATATTATTATATTATATTATGTGGTTTCCACATAATGAACCAAGCTGTTCCCCGTTCTACCAGCAGGTGGCAGGATTCAACTGAAGTATGTCTTTATTGAACGTTTTGAATCAGATTACTGTCAGATGGACTTATTGTTCTTTTCATTTCATCTCGATGTTTCGGACGTTCATATTCCGGTGGCGAGCAAACTGACCAGCGTCTTCACCGTCGTGACCGGAGATCAGTTCCTCCGATTCCTCCAGCCTGTCAGAGTTTCTGTCTTCTGAATCTGTTCAGACGGTCAGAGATCTGAAGGAGCCGCTGCGATTCTCCTCTGACCACACCCAGCTGTGATGTCACAGTGACCTGCAGCAGGCTGAGCAGTTAAACCTCTGGTTCAGCTTTGGACTGGGGGGGTTCTGTATTTAGCCGGCTCGGGTCTCGCCCGGCTCCAGTTCAGCTTCGCAGATGATATTCTATATGAACGGCGTGCTGCGGCGGAGAGAGACTAAATGCAGCCTGAAACACATCTGATCAAAGGCGTTCATGTTTAGCCTCCGCAGCCTCAGACACCAGTTGTTCGTGGGATTAAAAGTGGCGAGATGACCTACATCCCATGATGCACCTGGATAGCGTCTTAAACAGAGCCTCCCTGCAGGTAAAACGCCTCATGGCGTGTTGGTGTGGCGGCTCACCGTCACATCTGAAAACTGTATGAAATGTGGCTTTAATTCCAGAGTTACCATGACGACCACTGTGTTTTGAAAATGAAAAGCGTTCAGATCAGATTAAGATCTGAAGGCGTGTTACCATGGCAGCAGAAACACGAGCTGCGATGCTAATGTCGCTACATCCCAGAGACTCAAACTGTGTTTTCTGCCTGCTGGACTCTGACCTGAGGTCAGTCTGTGATCCGGCAGCGTCTGGCGTCTTTCAGATCAAAGTTCAAAGCGTTTGGCTCATTTTCACAGAAGCGAAGCGTCCGTTCACGCTGCGCAGGACCGAGCACAGAGTGAAAAGCTTTAACGTCTGGGGACACTTAAAGTAAATAATGTCTGTACAGCCAGCAGCCGGTTAGCCTAGCTTAGCATAAAGACTGGGAACAGGGGGAAACTGTTAGCCAGGCTCTGGCTAAGCAGCGGCTCTCTGGTTTGTTAATGTGAAAAGACTGGAGAAGTCTGAGGGGACCTGAAGGCAGCACGGCGAGCAGACGACCTGTGACAGGTGGAGCTGCTTACACTCTGTGTGTGTGTGTGTGTGTGTGTGTTCAGTGTTTTTCCAGCCTCCCTCTCTGAACAGCTGACGGCAGAAGAAGAAGAAGAAGGCCAGCTGATCTATTTATAGCAGAGTCCCTCAGAGTCTCAGACCGGCTCCGTCACAGTCCTGCAGAGCTGCACGCCGTTTCGCCAGCAGCACCTCCGACACGCCGTCATGCCCGGCAGCCAGGCCCGGTCCCGGGCCAGAGACCGGAACAACGTCCTGAACCGGCCTGAGTTTTTGTCCCTGAACCAGCCCCCCCGCAGGGAGCCGGCGGCTGGGGAGGGGCGAGGAGGTGGCGGTCCGAGGAGGGCCTCCTTAAGACAGCAGAGTCAGCAGGAGGACGCGGGACTGAGGTAAGACTCCGCCCACTGACATGATAACAGACCCTGATCCTGATCCAGGATCCCTGAGTTTTAAGGATTCAGACTGTAAACTTCAGTAAACTCCCAGCAGCTGCTGGTCTCAGTTACCCTCAGGACTATAAAAACCAGAAACCTGATCCCGGGTCTACTGGAACCTTTAACTTCTTTATGCTCGGTGATGCAGCCGAGACGTTTCAGGACGAACTCCAGAACTGAACCCACTGCTGAATTAATCCTTTATGACGCGGTCTCTGGTCCTGGTCCAGGTCCAGAAGAGAAACTCAGTCTGAGAGGCTTCAGAGTTCGCACTCTGAAGCCTCTCAGACTGAAGGGGATCATCGGCAGCTCAACAGCGCTGCCGTGTCCCCGCAAAACGCCCCTGAAGTGCACACTGAGCCCGTAAAGAGACCCCGTGACCCGCTAACCGGTCAAAACATCGTCTGAGGAGCCGCCAGGAGCGGCGAGCGAAATCTGCCTGCTGCAGCAAACTTTGGAATGTGGAGCTGCATGAATGTCAGGATTAATGAGGAGATATCGCTTCGCATTAACGAGGTCCGCCTCCTCAGGACAGGAAATACACGCCAAAATACAAAATAAAAGACAGGAAACACATTCTAAAATGATGAAGTTTAATGTAGACGCTCGTGGGGGCGGGGTTATGAGCTATATTTAATTATTTAGTCAACATTGAAACTAGCAGCCTGATTCCTTAAATACAGCACACTGACTGGAGCCTGTCCTACTCTTAACGTGCCGGTGAGGCAGCAAAGCCGTCACACGTGTGTGATCCTGCAACAAGAGCCTGAAATACACCAACACAGACTAACGTTGCTGCTCAGGGAGAAGCTCGCCCTGTATGGGGTCATGTTAATTATTAATTATTCATCAGTTCATGATGACGCTCGCGTGGCGCTCAGCACAGCTCATCTGGAAAACCTGTTTCTCTGATTAATGTCAATGATCATTTCAGTGAAAATCCATTAATGATTCAAAATAATGGCTGCAGGATTTTACTGCTAAGCTCAGACCTCCTTATGGACCGGAACTAGAACCCAGCTGGACTATATGGACTATCAAACTGTAAAACCTGATGAACACGTAATACAACATGTGTCCATAATCCTGTAAATATCCAGTTTTCACATGAAAGGAGACTCAGAGTTAGCAGCTGCTGTAATAACTTTAGTCTCTGTGTTCCAGGACTGAGAAGGTTCATCCATCAAACCACTCACTAAAACTCATCGAGGCTTCGTTTGATCCCTGTAACTACACAGGGACATTTATTACTGTCGCGCTGACGCTGTGAGCACGACGTGATTATGATGGAGCTGTTTGCAAAGTGGAGGAAGAGAGAAAACAGCGAGGGACAAAGTGTCCAAAGTCTGGGATTATTTCAAGCTAAAGAAAAAAACAGCTCTGTAATGTCACCGTCGTCGCCACGTAAAACCAAACTGGCGTCAGCCTCATTTCCTGTTTCACATTTCAGCTGTTTTTTCCGCCGCCAAGCAAAAGACCTTCTTAAAAGGCTCATCGATGAACCGTTGAAATAACCTGTAGAAGCCTCGAGTGAAATGACCGTCAGCTGCAGCCTCTCAGAGGACTCAGTCAGAAAAGGAGCTGGCAGCACCGACACTGCTGCACAGCCTGAGAGAGGAGGCTGCACCGGGCCGACCCCTCGTCCGTGTCGAGGCTCGTGACCGATTCAGGAAATGCTTCGCAGGTTTGGCGTTCGATTCAAATGCAGCAGCAAAATGCGACGGACCCTCAACATTTAGTGGAGCTTTGATTTTTGATTTTATTTGAACACAATTTAATAGATTTTTTGAAATAACTTCAGAAAATGTGATGAAACAGAGGAAATTTTAGCCGAGTCAGAGCAGCAGGAAGAAAGGGTTGAGACTGTTTGTTTTTGTAAGAACTAAACTGGGCCGTCTGACCCCACATCACCCGAATAATCAAGCAGGTAAAAAGTTATTTAAAATAAAAATGAGAAGAATGTATCTGAGGTCCCAAACCAGGTAACACGAGCACGTCCGCATCAGAACCCTCTGCCCTGTGTCCACGTTCCCCTTGACCCTGTATCATAAAGACAGACACCATATCAGTAAGTTCATCAGTGATGTATCAGCGTCACATTCATTCTTTGAATTGAAAGCTTCACACACCAAAGCCTGCTGCCGTTTATCACTCTGCCTGTTGTACATCTAGTGTCCACTTGACGGAGCACTAGAGCGAATGAAGCTTCGGTGAAGCTCCGGCCCAGACTGAACCAGCTGGATCAAAGCTTCACCGCCTTTAATGACATATTAACCTTTTTTGTGCATGTAACAGGTTTGCATGGTGAACCCAAAGGGAGCTCCCGTATCCCACAGAAAACTCTGCTCCTGAACTAGTAGTCCTTAAGTAGGAACTGAGCGTGTGCAACTCCCCACAAAGATCATGTAGAGACAAGATGTATCACTCTGTAGCTAAAAGCGAAGCCTTCAGCACAGGGTGAAAAGAGGAGCTGCAGCAATGTGAACCTGTTCAGGTACGACCTCTGAATAAGATGAGGAACCTGGAGATGAGCTGAACAGGACTTATTAACTAATGAGAGACTAACTGAAGCACCGTGTAGAGCACTGTTCTTGCATTTAATGAAAACCCTTAAAAATAAACTGCTGTAACTGGAGTTAACGTTATCCTAGTATATCTGATCATTTTATAAGGAACATATTAACATTAAACTAGGCTCTGCTGTGGACAGATGTAGGCAGAGCCAGGATGGAGCTCAGCTGGTTTCAGGATGACCTGTTTATATCGGAGGCAGCTCTAAACTTGTTACCGTGCCAACACAGATTTACCTTCAAACTTACTTACTCAGCAGAACAGAACCCAGACCTGAAACACTGATTAATACCTGAACAAAAAACCAACTGAGAAGGTTGGTGGCAGCAGAGGAGTAGGTCTGCGGCCCGTCCCCTCCTGACCCGTCTCTGTCCTGTCCTGGTCTCTCTGTCCTCAGGGGGTCGAGGGACTCCTCAGAGGGGGGCTCAGCAGCCGACGGGGGGGTGAAGGAGGACTGTATGCAGCTGAATCCTTCGTTTCGAGGCATCGCCATCAACTCTCTGCTGGCCATCGACATCAGCCTGTCCAAGCGTCTGGGCGTGTGCGTGGGGACCCGCGGCTCCGGGGCCCCGCTGCGCTCCATGGTGACCCTGCTGGCCCTCACAGGACACGCCCTGCCCTGGCTCTTTGGGACTCTGATCTGCCTGTGGAGGAGCAACACGCTGGCCGGACAGGAAGTCCTCGTAAACCTGCTGCTGGGTGAGAATGACGACGGGACAGCACGCGGCCTCTGATGTCAGCAGGTCACATGGCGGTGTTAGCACGTTAGCACCAGATTAGTCCAACATGTCCCCGTCTGTCTCCTGCAGCTCTGATCCTGGACCTGATGACGGTCGCCGGGATGCAGAAGTTGGTCAAACGCCGCGGACCGTGGGATTTCCCTCCTGGGATTTTGGACTACGTTGCCATGGATACGTATTCTTTCCCAGCAGCCCACGCCAGCCGAGCCGTCATGGTCTCCAAGTTCCTGCTGAACCACCTGGTGCTGGCGGTCAGTATCATGTTTACTGTGTTGGACAGAACGCTGACTTTACCTGTGAGCACGCCGCCAGTCTGAGGTCGGCGTGTCAGGATAAGATTACTGAGTTTCACACAAAGTAATGTGATTACTGTTTCATACAGAGCGTAATCTGGTTACTAGAAAGGGGTCTGGTGACTAGAAAGGGGTCTGGTCACTTGAAAGGGGTCTGGTGACTAGAAAGGGGTCTGGTCACTTGAAAGGGGTCTGGTGACTAGAAAGGGGTCTGGTGACTAGAAAGGGGTCTGGTTACTAGAAAGGGGTCTGGTCACTTGAAAGGGGTCTGGTGACTAGAAAGGGGTCTGGTGACTAGAAAGGGGTCTGGTTACTAGAAAGGGGTCTGGTCACTTGAAAGGGGTCTGGTGACTAGAAAGGGGTCTGGTCACTTGAAAGGGGTCTGGTGACTAGAAAGGGGTCTGGTGACTAGAAAGGGTCTGGTTACTAGAAAGGGTCTGGTCACTTGAAAGGGGTCTGGTGACTAGAAAGGGGTCTGGTGACTAGAAAGGGGTCTGGTTACTAGAAAGGGGTCTGGTCACTTGAAAGGGGTCTGGTGACTAGAAAGGGGTCTGGTTACTAGAAAAGGGGTCTAGTTACTAGAAAGGGGTCTGGTTACTAGAAAGGGGTCTCTAGTAACTAGACCCCTCTTTAGTGAACAAAGGGGTCTGTTCACTAGAAAGGGGTCTAGTTACTAGAAGGGGGTCTGTTCACTAGAAAGGGGTCTAGTTACTAGAAGGGGGTCTGGTTACTAGAAAGGGGTCTGGTGACTAGAAAGGGGTCTAGTTACTAGAAGGGGGTCTGGTCACTTGAAAGGGGTCTGGTGACTAGAAAGGGGTCTGGTCACTTGAAAGGGGTCTGGTGACTAGAAAGGGGTCTGTTCACTAGAAAGGGGTCTAGTTACTAGAAGGGGGTCTGGTCACTTGAAAGGGGTCTGGTGACTAGAAAGGGGTCTGTTCACTAGAAAGGGGTCTAGTTACTAGAAAGGGGTCTGGTCACTAGAAAGGGGTCTAGTTACTAGAAAGGGGTCTGATCACTAGAAAGGGGTCTAGTTACTAGAAAGGGGTCTGGTCACTAGAAAGGGGTCTAGTTACTAGAAAGGGGTCTGATCACTAGAAAGGGGTCTAGTTACTAGAAGGGGGTCTGGTTACTAGAAAGGGGTCTGGTCGCTATAAAGGGGTCTGGTCACTAGAAAGGGGTCTAGTTACTAGAAAGGGGTCTGGTCACTAGAAAGGGGTCTAGTTACTAGAAGGGGGTCTGGTTACTTGAAAGGGGTCTGGTGACTAGAAAGGGGTCTGTTCACTAGAAAGGGGTCTAGTTACTAGAAGGGGGTCTGGTTACTTGAAAGGGGTCTGGTGACTAGAAAGGGGTCTGTTCACTAGAAAGGGGTCTAGTTACTAGAAAGGGTCTGGTCACTAGAAAGGGGTCTAGTTACTAGAAAGGGGTCTGGTCACTAGAAAGGGGTCTAGTTACTAGAAAGGGGTCTGATCACTAGAAAGGGGTCTAGTTACTAGAAAGGGGTCTGGTCACTAGAAAGGGGTCTAGTTACTAGAAAGGGGTCTGATCACTAGAAAGGGGTCTAGTTACTAGAAGGGGGTCTGGTTACTAGAAAGGGGTCTGGTCGCTATAAAGGGGTCTGGTCACTAGAAAGGGGTGTAGATACTAGAAAGGGAACCGGTCTGAAGATCAGGAGCCTGGTAGTAATAAAGTCTGCCTGTCCTCCAGGTGCCCCTGAGGATCCTGCTCTACCTGTGGGCCTTCCTGGCGGGCGTGTCCCGGGTGCTACTGGGTAAACATCACGTGTCAGACGTCAGCTGCGGATTCGCTCTCGGCTTCCTGCACTTCAATCTGGTGGAGTCCGTCTGGTTGGACTCGGCCACCTGCCAGACCCTGATCTCCATCGGCACGCTGCGCTGGACTCCTCTGGTTTAAGACCGGCCTGAACCGGCCCGTCCGGACTCTGTCCACCGGCTGCTCACCCGTATCGGCACACACTGGACGTGTTTTTAAAAACTGGTTTGATGTAAAACTGCAGATCTATTTTGACAAAATAAACTGTTCTAGTCCAGTTTGGACCGATTTCATACGGCTCTGGTCCGGTTTGGACTGGTCCTGCTGTCTCTGTTACCGCTCAGCTTCATTGGTATGTTTCTGGTCTAGGTCACTTCAGACTGCTCCGGTCAGTCAGTGTTAGCATTAGCCGCTGACACAGTTTCACGCTGCGTCCATGTTTACGGCCGGCTGAGCGGACGATGTAGAAACGGAGTCGGGAACAGAACATGCTAACGGTCCTCCATTGAAGAACAAAGTCCTGGGTGTCAGTTACTGACACAGAACGTCGGAGAGTAGTCGGGTCCTCCAGCACCTCGAGGGCCTTTTTTGTGATGTTGCAGCGGCTTTTGTAAAAAAATATTGCGATGAAAGTTTTGTTGTTTTGAGGCGTTTGGTTGTGATGAAGTTGTGGTAACGAGTGAAAACTGATGTTGAACCTTGAGAATTGTAGTTGAATCATTAACGAGTCCCTCCAGGACCCGGCGGGCCTGACGCAGACTAGGAAGGTTAACATCAAGTTAAAGCCAGACTTGGTTTTAACCTTCCTTTGTCACAGACGTCTGGCGTCCTAAGTTATGAGAGCAGAGACGTCATGAATACGTTTTAAATTAGTTTTGGATCTTCAGCCAAGTCAAGAGTGCCTTTGCTCAAACTGCTGAGAAGAGCGAGCAGACGACCTCTGAGGGAGCAGTTACTAATGCTACGTTTTAGCCATTAGCCTACAGCTAACGGCTAACATTACAGGCTAGCATGTGGAGCTAATGTTGTAATACTGAGGCAGGAAGAACTGTGTGAACGCTGAGCCTCATTTGAAGGAACTGAGACTTTATGCTGCAGTGCTAACTCAGCTAGCGTTGGCGTTGTTGTGATACCGAAGCCTGAACTTCCTGCTTTTTACAAACCAAGCGGCAAAACTGCAGGGCTGAAAAATGAAGTGCTAAAATCTGCAGTTCATCGAGTGGCCACTCGAGGCTCCACGGAGCTTGAGCTCCTTGGTTTTCACTGTATAAAGCTAATTTGTCCTTTTATGGAAACTGGGGAGGGTTGTAACTCGCCTGCCATCGCTGTCACTCGTAGCCTTGATGCTACTAGCAGTCTGTTGTATCCCAGAATGCATTTCATTAAGAGCACGACACGACTCCGCTGTTCTTGTGTCCCAGATGCAGCGTCGTGTTTGTTAGGTGGGAATTTGTTTGGTGAAACTTAAAATCTGTGGTCGCTTTATCCAGATGAAGCAGAGTTTTCGTTCTCTAACAGCCAGAACGACGTTAGCGTCGACGCAAAGTGATCGTCTGCTAAAAACTGGCGTCCGCTTTAAGGATATTTAAACTGGTCTAAAGGATTAGTTCTAATCCAGGACACAGAGCAGATCAGGGAAATGTCCTGATTCTGCTGTAGAAACACCTCTTTGGCCGTTAATATGATTATTTAGTTAGAAACATTAAAGTTTCAGAAAGACAAACCTTTGCTTTCACCACCGACACAAAAAATATTTAATGGCAAAACGCCAGCTGAATAGCAGTTAGCCTTCTCAGCCTCTGCAGCTCTTAGCATTAGCTAAGCTTGGTAACGTCGAGCTAGATGGACAAGGTTTCTGCAGCCGGTCACCTCAGCCCATCACGCTCCGCCTCTTTGCCCATTTTGGTTATCCTGGAGTGACACGCTGCCAAGATGGCGACGGCCGGCTCCGCCCACCTACAGCTTTAAAGCAGCTGTTCAGAAACCTGCAGGTGACATCACAGGCATCACGTCCAGGTTGTTATAGAGCGTCATCTGATCGTACCGGACAGAACTGCTTTCGAGCGCAGGAATTCATTTGTGAGTAACTTTGATTTGCAGCTAGCAGCTAGCTAGCGTGAGAGCTGAGAAGGCCGCTGGGGTGGAGCTTCGTGTGCAATGCATCCTGGGACATGTAGGCACTGCTCTCTGTCAGTATAGCGCTCATTTAGGAATGTATTGCTCTAACGGACTACATGTACCATCAGCCCGTGTGCGGTTTGTCTCAGGGGTTTTTAGCACTTCGCTCTCAGACTGTAAAGAAAAACTACGAGATGTTTGACATTCTGTCATCGGCGAATCAAAACTAACCGATGTGCGAACAGACGAGGAGGCGGGTTTATGTTAATGAGCCTGATCCAGATCCACTTCTTGTGTTTACTGCAATGAAAAAGGATGTAGGAGACGTGAAGGTGTTAAACTCAGGTGTCGTAGTGACGACGTGAAATCTTTAGGAAATTCAAACGTTTCCCTTCATCACTGGGAGGAGCTGCTGATGGAGACCACAGAAGAAGAAACAGGGAGGTTTGAACTTTGTTTTGGTTTAATCGAATAAAAACTACTTTTATCCGTCTGAACCGTCTCATGTCTGATTTGAGTCTCACGGCTTTGTGGTTAGCAGTTAGCACGTGGCTAACATCGCGGCCACGTTAGCAGAGGACTTCAAACCCGTCAGGGCGCCATAGAGATATTTATTTTATTTTTTAACACAAACACGCTTTGATTGCTTGTGTAATGAAATGTTTGGGGTTGATTGTTCTTATGTAGTTTGTATGATGCTTTGGCAACATTGTTGTTACACATTCATGCCAATAAAGCTATTTTGAATTGAATTAAACTACCCAGAATCCTCTGAAACGAATCAGTTCACAAAGTGCAGCAGGACACGTGGCTGAAAACAAGCAGCTCAGTAAACGTTCAGGACTTTTAAATGTTTGTTGAAGCGACTGATCATCTTTGTGTTTAGACACGGACACGCAGCTCATGGTCAAAAAGCTTTATTTACAGAACTCTGGGGGGGGGGGTCAGCTGACAGTGGGCGTGGCCCAGTCCACTGTTCTTCAACCCACACAGGGTTAAAAAGGTTCACATGAAGTCCAGGTCTGGTTCTGGTCGGTCCGGTTTCCTGAAAAGTCCTGCATGACGTCATAGTGACATCACGTGGTTAACGCTCCGAGCGGCTGACCGTTCTCACTCTGGATTAAATCGATTTGCCTTTCGGTCCAGAACTCGTCCTCAAACGTCTCGTTTGGTCCACGACCCGAAAGATGAAACACTTTTACAGCCACAGAGGAGCAAACAGGAAACGCTCACATTTAAGATGCTGAATCAGAGAATTCCAGATGTTTTTACTGATCAACTAATGCGCTGCAGCTTTGTGTCCGTGTTTCTAACAGAGAACTTTCCTTTAAGCACTGAACAGCTTTTCTCATGTGTGGTGCGTTCATGGACTCACTGGAACATCTGATTCTTCTACTTGTATATCAAACTTACTGGGGAATTTGTTATTATTGTACGAACAAGCACCAATAATATTCCTAAAGTATTTATGACTTTAGTTTAAAAACTTTTAAAAAACTCAAGCGTTTCTGTAGTTTTAAAATTATTTTAGAGAAGGAAACTAATTTCCCTGAACTAGCAGAAGTCTTTTAATATGAAGGAGAGGAAATGAAATATAAAAGAGGAAATTAAAACAAACAGAACCTCACTCAAAAATCATTTTGGTCTTTGGTCTGAAGCCGGGACGCCGTGGGACCTGGTCTGACTGTGTGTTCACATCAGAAGACTGAGGGGGAACTGGTTCTGTGTTAATCCGGATCATGGCTGATCTGTGAGCAGGTCAGGGTCTAACAGTCCTCCACAGCGTGATGGCTTTGTCGTTTTCCAGAGCGGCTGAGGCGATGATGGTCTCTGTTGGACGGTCGAGGTCACCACGTCTGCACGGAGACACAAAGACACTCGAGTTAGAGAGACAACACCCGCTGCGTCTTCTACTTCCTGTTAGCAGCATGTACTCTGGGCGTCCTGCGGTGAGCTCAGAGACCAGAACATCTTCTGAGACCACATGAAGGTTAGGACAGACGATGGGGGACGAGGACACAGAAACAACACTGAACACTAGGACAGGAACTAGCAGAGACTAGGAGACAAAGTCAGGGACTAGGAGACAATGCCAGAGATTAGGAGACAAAGTCAGAGACCAGGAGACAAAGTCGGGGACTAGGAGACAAAGGTGGGAGTCATGTTGAGAGGTTAAAGGTCACCTGTGTGTCCTTGTAGTTTCTGAACGACCTCTTTGGTCTGAAGGTTCCAGATGTAAACCAGGCTGTCCTCAGAGTCCGACACGATCCACTGAAACACCGAGGTCAAAGGTCAAAGCTCCTCTACAGGTTTACTGAGTTTGACCTCACCTTCCCTCCTGTGACAGAGAAGGTGGTGAAGATGCAGTACTTCTCGTTCTTATGGCCGGAGACGTCTTCAAACACTGAAACGCCAAGAGGACAGAGACAGAAGGTCAAACCGCTGAAGACGGACAGACAAAGAGACAGACAAAGAGACAGAGACACAGACGGAGACAGACAGAGACAGTCAGTACCTTCCCCTTGCTGTAGTCCCACAGCTTCAGCGTGCTGAGAACACCGTTAGCTGGACGAACTGTCCTGAAGGTTCAGCCTGGTGGTCTCCGGGTCAAAACGGCCCCTGCTAAGATCAGAAGTTAGTCCAGATCCTTCGTCCTCATGTTCCACTGCGGCTCCGTTTGTAAGTAAGTAAATGAACTGATGGACACAAACTGCTGGTGTCCATCAGCCTATAATCCTAAATGCTCATCCGACCCACATCACCCACGGTCTCTGCTAATCCTGCTCCTCTAGAGGCCTAACGGTTAGACTGACCCCGGGGCCCTGAGGAACCTGAAGGCGACCAGCATCACATGAACCAGAAACACACAGTTAAAACCTGATGCGTCTGTAGCGGCTGCTGACAGGCGGCGTCATACTGACTTGTCCAGAGTTGTGGCGAGGCTTTAGGGGTTTAAGGTTTAAAGAAGAGCCGACCGGGCTGAACCACGAGCTGGACCACGAGGCTGAACCACGAGCTGAACCACGAGCTATCTGAGGTCAGGCGAGGAAATCACAGCCACGAGTTTCACAAATGGAAGCGAAGCAGCTGTAACTGAAGAAGCCATTTTCCAGGACTTTTTCCAGGGATGATCCAGCTGCTGTGACAGACAGGGATCACATGGTTCCTCTCTGCTGAAGCTGATTACGTTTCTTCTGGAAAGTCCTCTGTGTTCCTGAGCTCAGCAGGTCCCCCTGCAGTCCTGCCTCCGGACAGGAAGTGAAACCTGGCGAGATGTTAAAGCAGTTTATCACTGCGTGTCAGCCCTTTACTAGCGGAGCTAACCACGGCTTAGGCGTTAAAATGTCCCGTCACTGAAACCCTGTCAGGACCTTTGAGTCCGATCTTTTCCTTCCTAAAATAATATGGACACAGTCACATGTTTGGGCTTTGAGAAAAACAAATCCCTCCAACTTCTGTCACCGGAGGCGAAATAGTATTTTAATGCACGCAGTATTTACTGTCAGCGCTGATCCGGCCTGTGGAACAGCCAGCCCGATTGGACGGGAGCGGCGCCGGCGCCGTCAGTATATGAAGTGAGATGTGTGGAACCGTCGCATAGGGGACCCGCTGACCTCCACAGGGCCTGTGGGTAGGAACCAGCCTCGCTCTGTGTGGGGTCACACCGGTGACACCGCTCAGTGCTGGAACCTTTCAGACCGCCACCACGGGTCACACCTGTGACCATGTGACCCGACATGTATAGTATTTTACGTGGCAATATTACCGATACGCGGACGCCAAGTATCGACCTTTAATTATATAAACTGGACTTTTGGTACCACAATAATAAAATCAGTTTCTTTTCCGTCCACTAGAACAAGAGTTTTCCTTTGGAGTTTGAAGTTGGAAAAAAGGTAATAAATCGCCAAAATATCGCAATGTTTGAAATCACAACATGGCATCGTTGACAGAAGTGTCGTGGCGCCTCTGCACCTGAAGGAAATAAAATAAATAAATTCCCCATCGGCTCAGATTTTTTAAACAGTAGAGAGGATTTTAACAGAAGCGCGGGAGACAGTTTCAATCCCACTCAGCGTCGGAGATGTTTTTAGAAATGTCCGCGAGGCTGACAGGAGAAGAAATCTGTGGTATTTGTCAAAAGCCCAAAAAAGACGCTATTTACCAAAAGAACCTTCTACACTATACTTTGGCCTTTAACATCTAAGAAGAGGCCGGCTCTGAGGATTAAAGAGACGATCTCACAATCACACTGAGAGGACGAGTCCAGACCTGCAGACGGCAGCACTTCAGCGACTTCGAGTCTGAATCCAGAACAAAAGCCCAAAAGCTCAGGCGGGCAGCTGGAGGCGAGTGTCCTGGAGGCAGTTTTAAAGGCGGAAATCTAATTTAAGATCCACGTATCTTCAAAAGGCTTTCAGACAAACCAGCCACAAAGAATCACATCTGAGCCGAGGCATGCGCTGGCGTCTACAGAGGCGTTTGAGTTCTGACATTAAAGTCAGACCTCAAAGCGTCCACATGTGACCCTAACGGTCTCCCGTAGAAGTCTTTGATGAACACTGGGCAAGCGTTAGCCTCTTGTGTTGTGTAGCAGGCTGCTGATTGGCTCAGAGTGACCTGCCAGTGAGTTCTGTACAAGATTTGATTGGCTGTTTTGAGGCGGCTTCATGACACCAGCAAGTATTAAATAGACATTTCCTCCCTGGATTCAGATTTCTCCTCAAAGGAAGTGACTCACAGAGCGGCCGTGTTCCAGACCTCTAAAGGGGCGTTCAGAGGTCTGGAACACCTATCAGAGTCTTCAGACTCTGTCCCGACGCCGTGTCCCAGGTCCGGCTGCAGACACAGAATCAAATCAGCTTGGTTCTGCAGCGAGGCAGCGTTTCTGTGGCGATCAGCGAGCCGTCTCTGCTGAAGGGAACCTGGAACACCACCAGGTTGGACTGAGGGCTGAAGTTGCAGCAGAAGACGTAGTTACTGTGACCCTTCAGAGTCTTCAGACACTTCCCCTGAAGAGACAGACAGAGACTTCTGTTTACCCGGGACGGCGCTCATCTCTGCAGGCAGCCCACTGCTGCACCAACACCACCTCCAACGTCAAACACCTGTGCGTCCTGTCAGGCTGGGGATCAAACACTGGCTACATTAAGAATCTTCCTTCCCCAGAGACGCCCCCCCTCTGGTAAAGAGATGCCCCTCCTCTGGTTCAGAGACTCCTCTGCTTTAACCATGTAGGGGAAGATGAGCGAGGAGGAAGAGGATGAAGGTCACCACCGTGGTCCTGCTCCAGGTTTCTGCGGGTCTAGACCTCTTTATGAAAAGCACTCTGACGCTCTGTAGATGAAGCAGACTCAGAAAGGAGACCCGGTCCGCCTCTGACGCAGACACCAAACCTGCAGTCCGTCTGTGTGTCTCACAGATTTTCAGCGTTTTGTCGTCGGAGGCAGAAACCAGCAAGTTGGAGTCTGAAGACCAGGACACATCAGAGATCCCCTGCAACACAGACAGACTCACAGGATCGGGTTCAGACCAGGATCGGGACCGAGGTGTCTCACCATTTTGAGTCCGACGATGGACTTGTCAGCAGCTGCACAGAGAGGTTACCATGGTTACTGCAACCTCAGGGCACGCGGACCAATCACAGTAGATCTACTGTAGAGAGTAAAGAGTCTGAAAGACGTCTGACAAACTGGACCCTGCTGTCCTTTAAACCCGTCTGAAACCTGCTCCTGTTTCACTCATCAGCAAAGCGCCTGAAAGAGAAGATCCTGCTCTCAAACAGCTGCATCGGCCAGCGTCAGTAAAGGAACGGTACGGACCTGTTCTGCTGGTTCCAGGTGGACTCTTTAAAGGCCTGACAGCAGGAGCTAGGGAGGAGGTGTGAGGGGTCTTACAGGAGCTGGCGAGCCACTCTCGAACACAGACAGACACCTGGTTAGTACCTGAGGAGAGACCGACAGCAGCTTCAAGACCTTTACAGCGCAGGACACCAACATGAGACCAGACCCAGATCAGAAACCACTGGATGGGCCCACCTGGACTTGATGGACAGCCTGACTCTGAATCAGGAGGAGCGTTTGATCGTCCGAGCGACAGGAAGTGACGGTGAAAATATTGTGTCAGTAAACGTTGGGTCTCTGTTACAGCGAGTCGGCTTCTGTTTCCAGCTGCTGGTTCAGTGAAGCCTGTTAGCGCTGAGTTAGCTAACATCTCCGCTTCAGCCTGCAGCTGAGCAGGAAGCTTCTCCAGCAGCTGCAGAGCTGCTATGGAACTGAACATCAGCTCAGTTTGTAGAAAGGAACTGGAAGCTGGATTTTATTCCTGCCTACTTGTCCAATGTTGAGAACATCAGGTCCAAACTGAGACTAAACTGACGCAGCCTGCAGCTCTGTCCTGAACAAAAAGAAAGGACGGAGGTGACGGAGGAGCTGAGCTTAGTGAAGCTGATTAGTGATGCAAACTAATGAGGAGACGTTTCTGTTTTTAATGTGCCAATAAAATGCAGCTCAGCGGGGAGGAGGTTTGTCCTGCTGCCTGTTTTTATGTTAATGTCTACAGATAAATGTCAGAAGCTGGAAAATGACGACACACAAATATGAACAGTCGTATCCAGAATGATTCTGAGGTCACATTAACAGGAAACAGGCTGAGCATCACTAGTAAAATCACCGAGGAGCAGCAGAACCAACCCGAGGACTTTCTGCAGGTCTGAAGGTCGGACTTCCTCCAGCAGGTTATTTATTATCTGCTGCAGCTGGAACAAACGGTCCAGGATTAAACACCCCAAACCATTAAACTGGGAGAACATGAAAAATATTAACATTTCTGTCTGATGGAGCAGGACCATGGAAGGCAGCACCTTCAAATCCACTACGCCTGGGAGATGTGGACCCTGATCCTGGTCCCCATCAACTAGCTGCAGGCCTGATAATGATGAGAACACAGGGACAGGTCTCAGGTCTGTAAACGTTCGGGGAGGGCGGACCCGTGTCCACGCTGAGACCAGAACCTGTCCTTCACAGAGACCACAGAAACTGTCTCACACCAAGACTCAGTGCAGAGCTAACTGTTAGCAAGCTGTTAGCTAACCGGACCGGCCGTCCCGGGTCCGGGCTGACTCCCCTTAGTGCCGGACCCTGAGGAGGATGAAGGCGGCTCGGTGTTTCCCGTCTCTGGTTTCTGGTCCTCTGTCGCCATGTCGCTCAGCTCAGGCTGCTAACCAGCGTTAGCTCCAGCTAGCTTCCGTTAGCTCTGGAGCGGAGCTAAAGCTAGCTGCCGATGCTAACAGCGACCAACTGCAGCCTCTCCTGCCGGGGTCAGAACCGGACCTAGTGATGCGTCCTTCAGTATCGAGGCTCGTGTTGGTGGCGTATGTGGTGACGTCTGAAGCCTCACCAGCCGGCCGCACCACGTGACCCGATTCAGGAGGTGGTTTGGTGTCGCGATTCGACAGGAGCAGCAAAGCGGACCGTCCTCAACAGTTTGTGGACTTTAGAACTTTAAATTTAACACAATTAGATTTTATCTGTAGCTTATTTTAATGACTAAAAAAGTTTATCAACTTATGTCAGAATTACTTTGATCAAATAACTAAATCATTGATGAAAAGAAGAAAATTTTAGTAAGAAAGTGTTGACATTTTGTGGTTTTGGTAAAATTAAACTCTCACCCCATCTTCCCAATAATAACTTTCTACAGCAGGTGAAAATTAAAAAACAGAAACGGCCTGAAGCTCAGCTCTGTGGAAAAGTTATTGTTAAAGAAAGTTAAAGTTAAAGCGTTGTC
Organism: Lepomis macrochirus; assembly: GCA_024633595.2. Classification (NCBI taxonomy): domain Eukaryota; kingdom Metazoa; phylum Chordata; class Actinopteri; order Centrarchiformes; family Centrarchidae; genus Lepomis; species Lepomis macrochirus. Next base: position 40,414,954 of record JALXJV020000005.1, on the reverse strand, counting down.
TCTATTATATAAAGTCCCAAACCTTCTGCCTTCACTTTCCTTTTGACCGTCATTGTATCATAAAGACGCTTTATTAATAAGTTAATCAGTTATTGGCATCACAAACATCATTATTCAGTTCAAAGCTTCACACCAAAGCCCTGCTGCCTGTTTTACATCTATTGTCCACCTGATGGCGCACTAGAGCAAAGCGAAGCACCGTGAAGCTTCAGCCCAGACTGAAGCAGCTGGATGGAAGCTGCAGAGCTTCATGGAGCTTCATCTCACCATCACACATCGGACCCCTGCAGAACGTGCTGCAGGCTGGGAGCTGCCTCCGCTCCTCTTCTTCTTCTTCAGTGGTTTATGGCGGCTGGCATTTTAAAATGTAGCCTGAGCGCCACCTCCTGGATGAAACATAACAAAACGTCTCATTATTTCTTTCAGGTTTAATGACGGATTTCAGCTCCTTTCTGGTCAGAACAAACACCTGAAGCCAAACAGAAAACATTCAGAACTATTCTGATAAAATCCTTTTCAGAAAATCTTTTCAGTCCCTCAACAAAACAAATATCTTAAAAGAAAATTAAGTAATAATTCATCCGTGATAAAAAATAAATCAAACATTTATTGAACATTTGTTATGTTGTTATTGAGGGTCTTTATTGTTTTGTTACGCCCCGAGTCCTCACGGACTTCCGAGAGCACGCCTCAGAGTCTGAGGGGGGACGCTGGATTGGGCCGATGGCTCAGAGGTGTGACTGTGGCCCGATCTTCATTCGCAGGCTGTGTTTACTGGCGTTGGGTGTGAACAGCCTCGGGGGCTTTCCATTCTGTTGAATCGCACTAAAGGTCGTTTCCCCCTCTGAACGCAGCAGACGCACTCGGGTCGGCGCCAAAAGCAGATGAAACGAGCCCAGCCGGCCACAGGGTTTTATGATGGAGCAGGAGGGATTTCTGCAAAAGAAAACTTGTTGCTGATCCGTGTTCTCCCAGAGGAAAAGGTCAGAGCTGTGAAGTGGACTGCGTGTCCTTTAGTCACACGGCCTTCATCCCTGAATCATCTCTGGACCACACGCCTCCCTCTCGTCTTTACTCACAAC
>JALXJV020000005.1:40366728-40413372 GCA_024633595.2 Lepomis macrochirus | reverse complement strand
AGCATGATTGTTGGACACCACACCTGGATACTGGTTGAAGTATTGACTTTAACCTTCGTTGGATAACTATGGCCTGGATGACTGAGAATCTGCATAGACAATAATACTAAACAAATAAGCAGCAGTCGATACGGAGTCTCATACAGTCCAACACAACTGAGTTCATGTTTGCAGCCTGTTCGGTCTAAACTGTGAGCACCACAGTGGCTGATGGTGGAGACGTGCAGCCATCCTAGTTCATTAGGAAAGTATGTTCATTTGAGTCCGTTTATCGTTTCAATGTAAATAATAGGAGGTACTTATTACAATGAAAAATACATTATCTGTGATTAAAATAATGGTTGTTGATAAAAGAATCAGTGACCCCCACAGATGCAGGATTTCACTGCTTCCATGGAGCTCACATCTCCTTATGGAGCTGAGCTCACAAGTAACTCGAACCCTGGTGACAGAGAAACGTTAGAAAGTAACGTCTAACCGTTCAAAAAACTGTACCAAACCAAGTAAAGTTACCAAAGTCAGTCTCCTGATGCTGGACAGATTTTAATGGCTAAATAGACAGCAACGTGAACTTTACCAGAGAGTTTCCAAAGAGCCTTTAAACACAAGATAAAGCTTCATACCTGCAGGAGAGAACACACGAAACTCTCTGTAGCTTAAAGTCGACTTCACAATTCCTGTTGCCGCTGCTTAAAGATCAGCTGCACCAATGAAACTGCCGGCAATTTGTCAGATCGGAGCCGAGAGAAAACTTTCCTCAAGGGACTGTAAGAGGTTCTGTATGTCTGAGCAGAAGACAGGGTAGTACAGAGGGCCCCTAAATGTCTCACATCAGGCTCTCCCAGGAAATAAACTCACACAGCACAACTCCAGTAAGACGAGCAATAACTTTATTGCAGGATGATACAAAAGTCCAGGCAAAGGTATCCAAAACACAAGGCGAGAGTCGGGGTCGAAAAACAGAGCTACGGTCAAACTCACTGACCAGACGGGAATAACAGAAGGAATCAGGCTGGAACACTGTCACAGAAACAAGACAGTCTGGCAGAGACCTCAAGGGAAGGTGGGTTTATATATACAAAGGGAGGGGAGACAATGAGACACAGGTGCAGCACATCAGGGCGGGGACAGGTAATCACACATGAGGGAAGGCAGACGAAGACCTGGGGCGAGTTCAACCTCAAAACGTTTAGCACCAGTTTGCGACGTTTTCTAATTGAAGAACATGTTTACTTGCAATGTTGCGCAAAGTTCTGCAAACGGCTTCGAGGTATGTTTGCTCCCGTTTGGTGGCCGTGTCTCATGAGTTACCCAATCAGCTGCAACAAGTTTGTAAACATAACGGCGTTAGGAAGGCAGGTAAATGCAGTGCGATTGCGTACACAACAGGGTGTTCAGGAAACACCGTTTCCGCTGAAAACCCCCCGTTTTTCTGCGTTTTTCTGCGTTTTGTCTGCGCCGAACTTGCCCCTGAAACAAGACACAAGATGAGTGTCTTGTTTCAGGGGCTTGCTCTTGGTGGGAATTGTTGGGCTTCTGTAAATAACTTCAGAGTATGGTCTAGACCTGCTCTTTATGAAAAGCGCTGTGAGATAACTGTTGTTGTGATTTGGCGCTATATAAATAAAATTGAATTGAATTGAATGAGTAACTGAATCAAAACAGGAAGTGGAAACAGACAAACTGAACACATAACTCTACTCGGGGGGCCTCGGCACAGCAGTCTCATTTTTATTCATTTCTTCATCTTTATGATAACTGAAAGCTTCATATATCTATTCAGATTATTTGGTTAGTTATGAGGATATTTCACAGGAAATGCGTAAAAAATAAAGTACAAAGCAAAGAGACGTTCTAATGAAATAAGCAACTTCCTTAATTACTAAATGATTCAACATGAATATAAATGAAGTTAAAGAAAAATTCCTTCATTAAAATATTTTTTATAATATATACTAAAATATTTTTTATAATATGAAATTGTTAATATGAAAAACAAAATATTAGTTGCAGTTTTTGGTATTTTGAGGGTGGAAAGGAAAGAAAAAGAAAGAGGGGACTCCATTCCACGCTGTGTTGCTCTAGTGTTAAGGATCTCATTCCAGATTATGATCTGAAGCTGCTGGGGAGGAGTGGAGAGCTGACCAGGAAACATTTTGAACCTGGACTTGGACTTTTGATAATTGAGGTCGTCCAGAATCTCGTATTGAAACTAGCTTTTTATCAGGGTCTCCCTCCATCCTGAGTGGAATCTGAATCATAATGCGTTAAGGTCTTTGGGTGGTGACCCGAGACAGAGCGGGGTTTCCTTTGGTTTAATGCTAAAAACTTTAAGCAAAATTATTACGAATACACAAAATTAACTACAAAAAAGTGTTTTTGCCAAACTGAACCAAATTAGTGTCTCCAGCCCTCGATGCCTCCAGATCTACGGATCCAGCAGCGGGAGGCTCTGGGACACGTTTCTACTCTGATCTCAGGATTCAGTTTTTCACGTGTCACCAAATGTGATTTGCAAATTGAGTGCCGTGAAACCAGATTCAGAGGATCTGTGCCAACGCTTCACTTTTATTTTGATTTAATATAAAACAGGACTCGGCCAACATTGATCCAGAAGGACTTCCAGATCCTCCTGGGTTGGGGTGGCTTTGGTTCTGAACTGTGCCGGGTGTTTGGACACCGATATTATATGAAACTGTATATTTGTGAGGACTTGACGTCTTCAGTAGGAACCAATGGGCTTAGAGCTGAGAGCCACAGACAGGAAGTCTGAAAAGACTGACATGCTGTTGGTTTTGCTCTTTTCATGTTGAGTAATAAAAATAGAGTTTCTAATGTAATCTAATAATTCCAGCTGGATTATTAAAGGGAACATCAGTATAAAAGTGTAAAATCCTGGACTGAGCTGATGGTGGGTTGTGTGGCAGCTGAGATGAGCTCCTTGGAGGTCCTACTCTGCTCCCTGAGCTCCTTCCTCTTCAGTTGGCCCTCCTTCAGCTGCACAAACAACCTGGATATGATGATCCAGCTCAATGTCCTCCTGCCTGTCCGGCTCCTGCCCCCTGCTGGCCTGGAGAGACATGACAAATATCTGTGGGAAATTGTATCTGATAGCTCCTAATTAGGTCATCCTCATGGGTAATAGGCCTATTATATGGGGAAAGAATACAACTTGTTTTTTTTGTATTTCAATGAGAGAGGAGGGGTGAAATAGTTTACTAACCAAAGAAGTGGTAGAAAAAAACCTTAGTAAAGTAATTATTGATGCATGTGTTGAAAGAAAAAAAGGGAAGATTATTTTATAAATGTTAGATCAATAAACTGAATTGAAAGATCTCCACGAGCGCTTTTTCCTCTAGTGGTGAGTCGCAACCCTCCAAAATGATGGTCAGAAGTATAAAACGAGTCTGGTTAAACAAGTCAGTAAACCACACTAAAGACTCACAAAGGAAAAGAGAAGCTGCACGTCCAGCCAATCAGACCAGCTACAGCTGAAGCAGCCGCAGCCAGAGGCTCCGTGAGTAAAATCAGCTGATTGCTGCTGCGACACAAAAGCCTTTAATTGACATGATGGAACGCAGTGATCATTGACAAGTGATGTTAGGAGCAAATCAAAATAATAATAATAATAATGAATTACATTTATATAGCGCTTTATCATAGACACTCAAAGCGCTTTACAGGGAAGTGGGGGGGGTGGGGCTCGCCTCAACCACCACCAATGTGTAGCACCCACCTGGGTGATGCACAGCAGCCATTTAGCGCTAGAACGCTCACCACACATCAGCTTGAAGTGGAGAGGGAGGGAAACATAGAGCCAATTACTATGGGGGATGATTAGATGACCAGATGGTGACAGCCAGGTTGGGTATTTTGCCATGACACCGGGGAACCCCCTACTCTTTGCGACAAGTGCCGTGGGATCTTTAATGACCACAATGAGTCAGGACCTCGGTTTTACGTCTCATCCGAAGGACGGCAGCTCCTACAGCGCAGCGTCCCCATCACTGCACTGGGGCATTGGGATCTCATTATTAGGACCAGAGGGAAGACTGCCCCCTACTGGCCCACCAACACCACTTCCAGCAGCAACTTAGTTTTCCCAGGTGGTCTCCCATCCAGGTACTGGCCAAGCCCAACCTGCTTAGCTTCAGTCAATCAGCAGTAGCAGGGTTTACATTGGTAGGGCTGCTGGCGAGCAAAATGTACAGAGAAGTGTTAAATGATACGAGAAACCAACAGAAAGCCAAACTTGTGGCAATAAACTTGCAACAGTGACAAATGTAACAGAGTTTCTGTAGTGTAGTATTCCACTTGCTATAAGTCAATCATGTATGAGTCATGTATCTGTGGGGATTTATTGGCTTGAGGGCGTCGTCTCTTAGACATAGCTAAATACTAATAACGCACCTGTAACGTCGTTAGTTCAAATAGGGGAACTGAGGATTATACCCTTATCATGGTTAACATGGTTTCGAGTCCTCTCCAGCAGAATAACATGAATGCACGCATTTTACTTACAGATTTTAATACTGCTTTTAATACAATGCAGATCCATATTCTGCTGCAATGGCTTGTGGATTTAGGTGTCAATGCGGGTCTTGTACATTGGCTTTTTAACCAACTGCACACAAAGAGTCTGTGTCAGAGGAACATTATCGGTGAAAATTGTCCCAAACACAGGAGCACCTCAGGGTTGTGTTTTATGACCATTATAATTCTCTGTGTATACCAATGAGATGACACTGCAAGACACCAATTATAAACTATTTAAATATGCCGATGATATGGCCTTAGTTGGTGTTTTTTATAAGAATGACGCTGTGTCTGAGTATTTTACTCAGGTTTCCAGGCTGGAGCAATGTACAATCTAGGTATATACGTGGATGACAAATTGAGTTTCACTGAAAATACTGATTCCATTTGTAAAAAAGCCGGGCAGAGAATGTTCTTAATTAGGAAACTGAAGGAGTTTGTCGGTCAAAACATCCTGGAGAAAGTGTATATATATAGTCAGCTTGATAGAGAGTATTCTCGTGTTTAATATCTCAGCCTGGTTTGGTCATTTAACACTTATAAACAAAAATAAGCTGGCCAAGATAGTTAAATAGCAGGAAAGGTATTAGGCTGGCAACAAAAGTCACCAGATGAACTTTACAGTACAGCTCTACACAGAAAGGCCCTGAGCATCATTGGTGACAACCCCATACTGAGTTTGAGATGCTCCCTTCAGGACAACGATACAGAGTGCCTCTGGCAAATAGGAATATCTATAAGCAATCTTTTATACCTAGTGTAATAAATTCAATGAATAAATTGTACTAATTGGTACTTTTCAGTACAAAAGGTTTATTGTACACGGTGTGTATGGAATAAACTGCAATGATGTGATGGGATGGGCGAAGAGATGTACGGCACCGATGTGATTTGATGTTGGTATGTTTATATGTTCATGTTTGTATAGTGATGTTTTTATAGGTCCAGTGAGACCAAAGACAATTTTCCAGCCTTGGATGAACAATAAAGTGGTTTTCTATTCAAGTGACCTGAAATCTCCCAAAACCACTTCAACATGGAGCTGTGGGATTCTGTCTGTCAGTAATCTCTATCAACAGATATCTGAACGCAGAGTCTGGAGGCAGGGGACCAGGTTTTGGTATCGGCACAGTTCTGATTTCTGTTTGGAGTCCAACCAATCATGTTTGAGCGGCTTTGGTTGCATGAAGGTAAAGAACAAAACAGGTGGAAAGACATCAGCCCAAATGAACTCTGGGAACCCATCGACTTTTTAATTTAAAAAACAAATGTATTAAATACAGGAATATGTTGTAAAAGACACTTTCTGTTCAAAATAAAGGTTAAATTAAAAAAAGACAGTGAAGAGGAGACGACACACTGGAGACATTATAGTCATACATGATGTCACAGATTATTTCACTAATAGGCTTACCTGAGCAGGTGAGATCCAGGATGAAGGAAGAGGAAGTTGATGTAACACACTCCCTCAGAGCAGATCCAGACTGAACACAGTCAGGCCAAATCAACCACACAGGTCTGAATGAGGACTCCTTTCTCTCTCCTACAGAAACAACAGAGCCACAGTCCAGATCTCTACAGACAACAGCTGCTGTCTTCAGGGTCCAGACAGACTGAGAGTAATCAACTGGTCTCCAGTCTCCCTGTTTCAGCTCCAGTGTTCCTGCACAGCGACTGGCTCCTCCCACCAACCTGACCTCATCAGGCTCTGAACAGAAAGCAGAGAGTCATCAGTAAAACAATAAAGTGAGTTTCATCAGAACAGAAATGAACCAAATCAAAGCTGCAGCTCCTCTTCTACCTGAGCAGGTGAGTCCAACAGCTTTTCCAGGTGAGCAGGTGTTTCTAGCTGAGCCTGAGCTTCTACAGTCCAGGAGAGCAGACTCATGGCCTCCCACACTGGAACTCTTTGGTCCACATCGAGACCTCCACTTCTCCATAGAGCGCCCCTGGAGGACTGAAGGAGCCCCACAGCCAAGCTCCTACAGACCACCTCTGCATCCTGCTGGTCAAAGTCAGCTTCACACACTGAGGACCACCTCTGGTTAGACTGGTTAGACTGGTTAGACTTCACCTCCAGTCTGCCTGAGCACAGACTAGTCCCGCCCACCAGCCTGACAGAGTCTGCAGAGATAATAGAAGATGAAATAGAGATAAAGACACCAGACACAAAAGAAAAACATGTCATGAAACAACAATTCAGGGATTCCAGGTGGACTCAGCACAACTCCAACATCAGTTCATCATTAGCAACAGAACACATCTTTCTAACAGCACAGACTGCAGCAAGTTCACCAGCACATTTCCATTTAATACTCTGTCACATGGGGCTGTGCGATATGATGATTAACATCATCTGATGGTAGAAAAACATCTATGGTTTAAAATGATGTTCTATCGTTTCATCAGAATCAGAAATACTTTATTGATCCCAGAGGGGAAATTCTTAAGTCCCAGTTCCTCACATTGCACATCAAAGTATAAAGGAAGAGAAATAAGAAGAGAAAGTTGGTCAATAGCAGATAAAGGAATAAAGAATTTAAAATAAATATTAGAATATAAATCAGAGTTTGGAAAATGTAAAGTGTTTCAGGCTGTATGAGAGAAGTTTATAGAAGAAGAAAGTGTTGAAGGTATTAAAATCCTGAACCTTGGACAGAGAGTAGAGAATACTGCACATCAGTTTCTGAAATATTTCACTACAAACTCTGTTACTGACTAACAGAGCGTGGGACTCTCTGAGGGAGGAGTCAAAGAGTTTGAAGGACTTCCTGTGGCGCTCTGTGGTGCACATTGAGTCTTGCACTGAAAGTGCTCCTGTGTTTGACCATCACTCCATGGAGTGGGTGGAGACATTGTCCAGTATCACATGTAGCTTGGACAGAGTCCAGCTCCACCAGTCCACTTCATTTCCTCGTGTCACAGATTCCACACTTTATGGCCATATTTTAACGAGCGGGCGACGCTTTGCGTTCTAGCACACATGCTGGATGCAGGGAAGAAAGTGAAATTCAGAATGAGAGTGAAGTTTCCTCAGAGCTGGGTAACACTGAACAGGAGGACTCAGACCATGCGAGCAGAAACCAGGAGCTCAAACTGTTCTAGAAGCTCAGTCTGATACTGTTTAGCTCCTGAAGGGACTGAACCCGGGAGTGAGCTGGCTGACACGCTGCTGTGATGTGTCATGTGACATGTGAGTTAGTGCATCACTCCTCCTCTTCTTCAGTAAACACAGACCGAGTGCTTCATCTCAGTCCTCTGAACAACAGACACGTGTCAGTACCTTCTAGGAGAAACAAAGGGCAGCAGCCACCAACAGCAGAGTCAGCGGCAGGACGACCGCTATGATGAGAGGAACTGTTGGATCTGATCAAACACATGGACAGTCATCACATCACATCACACACCATCATGAGTCCATCAGCTCCCATTAAACACAAACTGTAGAGACCTGAAATCTCCCAAAACCACTTCAACATGGAGCTGTGGGATTCTGTCCATCAGTAATCTCTATCAACAGATATCTGAACGCAGAGTCTGGAGGCAGGGGACCAGGTTTTGGTATCGGCACAGTTCTGGTTTCTATTTATAGTCTGACCAATCAGGTTTGAGCGGGCTTTGGTTGCATGAAGGTAAACAGTCCGTACGGAGAACAAAAGAGGCGGAAAGATATCGGCCCAAATGAACTCTGGGAACCATCAGCTATCATCTGACGGTGACTTAACACTTATTATTTTAAAAATGTATTAAATACAGGAGACTTTCCTGTTGAAATAAAGGTTAAATTAAAAGAGACAGATGAGAGGACACACTGGAGACACTACTGTCATACATGATGTCATAGATGATGTCACTGATTGGCTTACCTGAGCAGGTGAGATCCAGGATGGAGGAAGAGATAGAGAAAAATGATGTTACACACTTTCTCAGAGCAGATCCAGACTGAACACAGTCAGAGCTGATCCACCACACAGGTCTGTATGAGGACTCCTCTCTCTCTCCTACAGAAACAGCAGAGCCACAGTCCAGCTCTCTACAGACAACAGCTGCTGTCTTCAGGGTCCATTCAGATTCAGAGTATCTCACTGGTCTCCACTCTCCCTGATGTTTCACCTCCAGTCTGCCTGAGCACAGACTAGTCCCGCCCACCAGCCTGACAGAGTCTGCAGAGATAATAGAAGATGAAATAGAGATAAAGACACCAGACACAAAAGAAAAACATGTCATGAAACAACAATTCAGTGATTCCAGGTGGACTCAGCACAACTCCAACATCAGTTCATCATTAACAACAGAACACATCTTTCTAACAGCACAGACTGCAGCAAGTTCACCAGCACATTTCCATTTAATACTCTGTCACACTTGTTCTCCACGTCTGAACACTTTCAACATGTTTCCAAACAACAGCACAACATCATCATCTGCAGATTAAGGACTACTAGCCAATCAGAAGCTGAGTAGGGCAGGTGTACGAGAAGCCGGTAAACAGCTCGGGTTCAGCTGCACGTGTTGCTGACCAGCTTGGCAACATGGACTGGAGCAAGAGTTTCAGAGCGGTGAGTTATTAATCTGTAACAAAAGGATCTTTCATCCATAAAGTTTTAACCGAGCTCTGTCTCTACATCACAGTAACAACTTTATGTCCACTGACTGCCTGGAGGGTAGCTAGTGTTTGGAAGGGAGAGGAGAGCTGTGTGCTGCAGCTCGCTGTTTCTGAGGGCGTGTCGGAGTAGCTGTTCGGCGAGCGTTACATGAGGTGCGTTTTTAGAAAGCAGTGTTTTATATGAGAGATGGGAAGTTCCTTTGGGCTTTTTCACTTTGCAAACCTGTACATGTACAAAAAAGGGCCATAACTCAACAAAGAAGAAGCCAAAAAGCATAATACCACCTCCTTAATGTTCTAAGAAGATATGTAACCCAGAATAAAAACCTGTTTAGAAAATGCTCCAACAGCTCTAACAGGGAAAAGGGCTATGGACTAATCCATCATGGCTGCCAGAGACAGTCTGCTGCTATTCTAGATGCTGATTGTGAGTCAACCTGGGTACATTACTGTTATACATGATGTCATAAATGGGCTTACCTGAGCAAGTGAGATCCAGGATGGAGGAAGAGGAATCCGATGATATACACTCCCTCAGAGCAGATCCAGACTCAACACAGTCAGGCCTGATCCACCACACAGGTCTGAATAAGGACTCCTCTCTCTCTCCTACAGAAACAGCAGAGCCACAGTCCAGCTCTCTACAGACAACAGCTGAAGTCTTCAGGTTCCAGTAAGGGTAAGAGTAACTCCCTGGTCTCCAGTCTCCCTGATGTTTCAGCTCCAGTGTCCCCGTACAGCGACTGGCTCCTCCCACCAACCTGACATCATCAGCCTCTGAACAGAAACAAGAGAGTCATCAGTAAAGAAGTGAATTCAAGAGACTAAACTAAACTGCTGCTTCTGCTTCTGTGATCCTTTCTCTCTCTTTTCTTTCTCTCTTTACCTGGTGAGGTGTGCTGTCCTTCAGCCTGGAGTCCTGTGATTGGACAGAAAAAACACTCAGGTTGTTATGTAAAGAACTTTCCATCAGCTCAGAAACATCTCAGTGAACTCCCTCTGGAGTCATTTTACCAGTTTACTGTAGGTGAGATGAACATGTGAACACACAGAACAGCAGCAAGCAGACTGATTCATATAGAGTTAAAGGAAAAGCTCAGCTTCACTTCATCAGGATGGAAATCAGTACTATCATTAATAGTTTATTTTAATAATTGTTCCTCTGAAAAATGCTGCTGCTCATCAAAACCAAGATATATTTTCAATGTAACATCGGCCTATATTGTGTTTTTGTTGTTTTTGTTCCTCTTTCTTTAGTTTTTATAATGTCATTTCATTGTTTATTAATTATAGATTTTTATTGTTTCTATGTGAATTTGTGCTCTGGCACCTTGGCAACCTAAACATTCATAGCAACAGGCCCGAGAGAAAGAGAGAGAAATCTCTCCTCTCATCTCATGGAAACAAGTTTCTGCCTCTACATATCAAAGTTTCCTCCTCACTAGAGGAAGAGGTGGCCAGGTCACAACTATCACAATAGAAAGTAAACTCTTTAATCCACTGTTGCAAAGTCGCAGACATCAGCCCAAGGATCGCTACGTGATGTCACCATCACATGGAAGTGCTTCCTCCGGCTGCACATACAGGTCCGTGAGCGGCGTCACTTACTGATCCTTGCGAAAATGTAGCGTGTGTGGAAGCTGCCACGCTACTCGTTCAATAAAAGAGCTTTGATTAGATTCAGAAAACAGCGACGCTGCCACCAAGCTGCTGAGAAATATTGTTAAACTAGTAATGGTGCTGCTTGTAGCGACGCTGCTGCCCGACGCCGCTCGTACGGTGGGCGTGTTGAAGCAGCTCGGTGGCAGCAGGGCGCTGAGACGATGATGCACCGGCTCTGTCATGTTGCAGCAAAGACGGATCAACATTCTGCTCTTAAGTTTATTTCACGCACAGTCAAAGGCTTCACCAGGTTTGTCCTGTCGTCTCTAGGCAGCAATTATCTTACGTCGCAAATATTGCATCGCGCTCTGTCGCATCAAGACACACTTTTGATTTTCTCCACGTCTTTTACATCTACGAGCCACGTCTCTGTGCGTAACCGGCATGAGCTAGTGTTTACGTCACCACAGCCAATTACAATCACTTTTAGATGTGGGCACATCAAGAATGCTGCATGCTGATTGGCTCATCGGCGTTAACAAGAACCTTTAGGTATCGAACTTTGGTACCAAAAGTTTTTTGATATTCGGTTTGATATTCAGTATTGAAGCAATTCGGTTGGTGCCTAAAAAGTATTGAACTCGATCGCCAGCTCTAGTTTTGACAGCATTTCATAAAATACTAAATTAACAAGATTTTATTACTGTGAAAAAGACGTCTACAACTTTACAGTCAGTTTGAACCTATAGACCGATTTTTCACTGCAAAAAAAATCTTAATAGGGTAACCTACTGGGTCAGACTGTGACTTTACAAACACAAGTCCATGAGTAAACTGTGTCTTATATCTAATCCATATTTACATCTTCAGTTAGCGATTGCCACCAGCATTTTAACCCTTCAGGTTACAACTGATTAAATATAGCCTATTTAAAAATCAAATGTAATGGGCTATAGGACAATTCCAACACTTTGTGATTCATAAAGGATATTCCAGTCCAGTAGACTAAATGATGAATGAGCAACGCTGTATAAAATGTAATATTGTTAACGTATTGATCTGTTTTCGCCAGCCTCCTGCCAAGCTTCCAGAGAGATTTCGTGTGTGCTACCCTCTGCCTGAGGATACCCTTCCTGGCCTCTCTGTTCTGCCCGCAGTCTGTCCCCCTGACCTCCCTCTTCCTTTCCCTCAGTGAGTCCTGAACCACCCCATAGTTATGCAGCTATGAAGTGAGCGAGAAATGCAGCTGACCCCTCCCACACTGGACTCCAAAACTTGTATTTGTTTATTCCATTTTTCTACATTTATTTTGTCTACTGTGTTTTTCTACATGTAGCACCTTATCACTAAAGCAAATTCCTCTTGCATTCAAAACACTATTTGGCAATGAAGCGCTTTCTGATTCTGACTCTGATTCTATAGGCCTAGACTGTTGCGGGATTTCCCATGATTCACTGAGCTCCACTCTCTTCCTCTTTCTCCCTCTGCCTGCAACCTCATCCCATTAATGCATGTTACTAACTCAACTTCTTCCCTTTGCCGTGGTTGTGTGCTTTCTCGTCCCTCTCCTCTCTCCTCCTGTCACTTCCTGCAGGTGTTGCTGGCTCTGGAGCTGTGGAGTCTGGATCTGTGGTTGGGAGTCTCCTGCTGCCCCCGTGTTCCTGCTCGACACCCTCTGTTACAATTGTAATTTGGGACCCAAGCATGAAATAATTTTTGTCCCGAGCATGAAACATGCGAGGTCTCTATTGGAACTGAAGGAATTATCTTTTTTCTCTGAAAAATAATCTCATAAACATGCTGAAAAATGAAACTCTGCATATAATTAAGGCAGGGTGAAAATGTTTGTATTTTATGGGTCTCACACAAGGGGGACAAACATGCCGGGTGTTGGAGTCTGAGGAACATCAAGATAACAGAGAGAGACGCCACCACACCGGGCATGGCAAGGAAATGCACATTTCCAGTGCGTTGAGCCCTCAGGGCCACCGTACCTGACAGCAGTCAACGTGTTACTCAGAAACACAACCTGCATGGAAACAGTCAGAGTGACGTTTGAGCTGCTCTGCTTCAGCCTACCTGAGACAGTGAGAGACAGCCGACGGCTCTCAGAGGAGAAGTCATGAGAAAAAACATGGACGTGATAAACACAGCTGTAGCTTCCTTGGTGGGTGGGCTCTGCGGCAGGAAACAGGAAATGGGCAGAGTGATTGACAGCTGGCTGGGTGTAGTTGTGTGATGTGATGGAGGAGGTGAAGGCGAGCTGGAAGGAGCCTCCTGGGTACTGTGGCTGGATGGAGCAGCTGATGGTGAAGGTGGAGCCCCTGGACACCTGAAAGCCCTGCTGCTGGGCCTCGGAGACCCCGTCCACAGAGGAGGACGCAGAGATGTTGGGCTGAAGCAGCAGGTCTGTAAACACACAGATGATGAAAGGTCACATTCACCCTCCGTTCAACAAAATGGCCCCTGAAGAAGGAAGTGATGTCACAGGTCTGACACAGGTAACAAACATGGAGCAGAGCGATGACAGACTGTAAAAGGAGGGACAGGATCCATCTGGTGGGACGTCCCCAAACACAGAGACAGACAGACAGACAGGTTCCTCCTGGTGAGTCCTGTCAAGTGAAGCTTCCAGAAACAAGCCCACCTCTCTACACTTTAGGACGTCACTGTCCTGGAGAACTTTACAGTTCAGTCCAATGGAAACCACTGAGACACTGAGACAGAGGAGAGGACACACTGGAGACATTACTGTCATACATGATGTCAGAGATGATGTCACTGAGGGGCTTACCTGAGCAGGTGAGATCCACGATGGAGGAAGAGAAGTCTAATGCTATACAATCCCTCAGAGCAGATCCAGACTGAACACAGTCAGGCCAGATCCCCAACACAGGTCTGAATGAGGACTCCTCTCTCTCTCCTACAGAAACAGCAGAGCCACAGTCCAGCTGTCTACAAGCAACAGCTGCTTCATTCAGGGTCCAGTCAAAGTATGTCACTGGTCTCCAGTCTCCATGACGTTTCAGCTCCAGTGTTCCTGCACAGCGACTGGCTCCTCCCACCAACCTGACATCATCAGGCTCTGAACAGAAAGCAGAGAGTCATCAGTAAAACAATAAAGTGAGTTTCATCAGAACAGAAATGAACCAAATCAAAGCTGCAGCTCCTCTTCTACCTGAGCAGGTGAGTCCAACAGCTTTTCCAGGTGAGCAGGTGTTTCTAGCTGAGCCTGAGCTTCTACAGTCCAGGAGAGCAGACTCATGGCCTCCACACTGGAACTCTTTGGTCCACATCGGAGCCTCCGCTTCTCCATAGAGCGCCCCCTGGAGGACTGAAGGAGCCCCACAGCCAAGCTCCCTACAGACCACCTCTGCATCCTGCTGGTCAAAGTCAGCTTCACACACTGAGGACCACCTCTGGTTAGACTGGTTAGACTGGTTAGACTTCACCTCCAGTCTGCCTGAGCACAGACTAGTCCCGCCCACCAGCCTGACAGAGTCTGCAGAGATAATAGAAGATGAAATAGAGATAAAGACACCAGACACAAAAGAAAAACATGTTGGTTTATTACAGTGGTAATCAGATGGCTTAGGGCAGGGGTTTTTGCTTTGACCAGAGCTGTAGGAAAGGGGTCGAGGGCACAGGTGGTGGGTTTCATCCTTTTGATGATCTTCTCGACCTCTTGCTGGCGGGTGGTGTTGAGCATCCAGTAAAGGAGGAGTGGTCTGAGTGTATTTTTGTTTTGAAAAAGGCCAGGAAATTATTACAGTGTTCTTCTGTAGTTTCTGTGTGTGGGGGGTTTGTGGTTTGAGAAGATGATTTATGGTGGAGAACAGCTGCTTGGAGTTTCCGGGACTGTTTCGGATGACGTTTGAGTAGAACTGTGACCGTGCCTCTGTAAGTGACTTTGAGTAGTTCTTTTGGTGTTCCCGAAAAGCTTGTTTGTGCACAGTGAGACCTGTGGCTTTGTATCTCTGCCTGATGGCACGCCCAGATGCCTTCATTTTCCGTAGCTCACTGGTGTAACAGGGCGCTGATCAAGAGAAAGTGACTGTTCTGATTTTGACTGGGGCTGGGAGATCCAGGATACTCATGAGGGTGTTTTATAATAATCCACTGGGTCCATGGCTGGTAAACAGTTTACAGAAAGGAGATGCTGGAGGTCGGATGCCATAGTCTGTGGGTTGATGTTTTTTAGAATTCTGAAGAAGATTTGGCGTTTGGATGGAGGTGAGAGGTGAAGACATCTTCAACGAAATGGCCTTGTGGTCAGAAACACCCAGATCATACACCAGAAGATTGCTGAGATGAGCAGAGTTTGTAATGACCAGGTCTAGTGTGTGTCCCCTGGTGTGAGTGGGGACATCGACAAGTTGTGTCAGATTGAAACAGTTGAGTAATTGGAGGAACTCTGCTGCAAAACGGCAGATGGAGGAGTTGACATGAATATTTACATCTCCAAGGACTATGATATTGGCAGACATCTTCAAGTGTTCTTCTAGCTGTGAGGTGTCCACACTTGAAGAGGACCAGACTTCGGATTTCACTCAGAACAATTTATTTTGACCAGTTGAACCTCTGCCAGGTCAGACATTGTACAGAATGGTGAGAGAAGGTTGGACATCTCTGGGATGAAAGATGAGTTTGGTTTAGGTGGCCGGTAGATAAGATGACGTACTGGAGATGCGACGGGGTGTGCGCCAGACCAGAGGGATGGGATGTTATCAGACTGGGAGAAAACAAACTTTTGGCGACAACTTCTGTGAATATAACGGGGCCGGTGAACGAGTCCAGTTGTTTAATGCCCGATATGCTCGATGGAGTGGTGTAGTTGTTGAATTTCTTCAGTTGGGTGATGGAATGCTTCAGCATCATGCCAGTCGTGGAGAGTGGTCCGTTAGCCGTTAGCAATGCCCATGATGTACAGAAGAGAGCCATCAGACACAGTAAGCGAACAGCAGTGACTTTGGGTGGAGATCTCACCAACATCAGCAGTGACTTCGGGTGAAAGTCTCTCGATGGCAGGCAGTGATGAATAGATACGTGAAACTCCGAGCAATGGTAAACTGGTAAGTAGACATCCGCTGGAGTCGTCAGAATCCGTACAGAACACATACAATCCACAATGTTTGCAAGTGAGAAAGGACACTACTATAACTTACTGGATGTAATACTGGTCAATAAACATACTTTATAACCTAGTTGCATAGCAGCTACTCTTGCACAAAGGATTTCGGTCAGAGAAGCGGTGAAAAAACAATGCCAGCGTCCTCTCCAACCAACCGAGCTATTGTTGGTCACATCTTTCAACACCAACAGCACAACATCATCATCTGCAGATTTTTCTGTTCTGTTCCTTCTACTCAGGTACTCCACAATCTTTGCTCTCCACACAAACACGTTCAACACTTTTAATTCTGCCATAAACAGGTGGTATTATGCTTAATTTCAGATTCAAACTCCTATTTAGGGGTTGTACCAGAACAGGTTTACATGGTTTTGTTTAAAAAAAACACCATATTTTTTGTCAGACTGCACATTTTTGCAGCTCCACTTTTGACCCTGTGTTGAAGGCTTCGTTTTAGCTATGGAGTGATACATCTCGTCTCTAAATGATCTTTGTTGGGACTTGGACATGCACAGTTCCTAGTTAAGGACTACTAGCCAATCAGAAGCAGAGTAGGGCAGGTGTGCGAGAAGCTGGTAAACTGCTTCAGTTCAGCTGCACATGTTGCCGACCAGCTTGGCAACATGGACTGGAGCAAGAGTTTCAGAGCGGTGAGTTATTAATCTGTAACAAAAGGATCTTTCATCCATAAAGTTTTAACCGAGCTCTGTCTCTACATCACAGTAACAACTTTATGTCCACTGACTGCCTGGAGGGTAGCTAGTGTTTGGAAGGGAGAGGAGAGCTGTGTGCTGCAGCTCGCTGTTTTTCCACCGGTGTTTTTGAGGAGTAGCTAGTAGTTTATATGAGGTTCATTTAGCTTAGAAAGTCAAGCGGCTGGACTACAAATTAGCTGTTTTCAGGCGGTTCAGAGCAGTGTTTTCTATGCGAGATGGGAACTCCATTTGGGCTGGACTTTTGGCTTTTTCACTTTGCAAACCTGTAACATGTACAAAAGGGTATATAACTGAATAAAGGAGAAGCCAAAATACATAATACCATCTCCTTAATGTTCTAAGATCTGTAACCCAGAATAAAAACCTGCTTAGAAAATGCTCCAACAGCTCTATCTATCAGGGATAGGGGCTGAACTCTCTCCTTTGGCCCCGGGGCCTCCTGAAGCAGCAGACATGTTTCATATATACATATATATACCTGGGTTTATTCAGCACCTGATTTACTGAGGCAGCAGCTCATCAGACTCCGTCATGGCTGCCAGAGACAGTCTGCTGCTATTCTAGATACTGAGTCAACCTGGGTACATTACTATCATACACGATGTCATAAATGGGCTTACCTGAGCAGGTGAGATCCAAGATGGAGTAAGAGGAATCCGATGATATACACTCCCTCAGAGCAGATCCAGACTGAACACAGTCAGGCCTGATCCACCACACAGGTCTGAATAAGGACTCCTCTCTCTCTCCTACAGAAACAGCAGAGCCACAGTCCAGCTCTCTACAGACAACAGCTGAAGTCTTCAGGTTCCAGTAAGGGTAAGAGTAACTCCCTGGTCTCCAGTCTCCCTGATGTTTCAGCTCCAGTGTCCCCGTACAGCGACTGGCTCCTCCCACCAACCTGATATCATCAGCCTCTGAACAGAAACAAGAGAGTCATCAGTAAAGAAGTGAATTCAAGAGACTAAACTAAACTGCTGCTTCTGCTTCTGTGATCCTTTCTCTCTCTTTTCTTTCTCTCTTTACCTGGTGAGGTGTGTTGTCCTTCAGCCTGGAGTCCTGTGATTGGACAGAAAAAACACTCAGGTTGTTATGTAAAGAACTTTCCATCAGCTCAGAAACATCTCAGTGAACTCCCTCTGGAGTCATTTTACCAGTTTACTGTAGGTGAGATGAACATGTGAACACACAGAACAGCAGCAAGCAGACTGATTCATATAGAGTTAAAGGAAAAGCTCAGCTTCACTTCATCAGGATGGAAATCAGTATGTGGATTCATGCAGTGAGAGCTGCACAGACACAAGTCAATAACTGCAGCTGCTTCAATCTGCTGCTACGAGACCAAAATGCAGTTTTTTACTCACTAATGAAGAAACGTTCCATGTTCTCTGATCTTTGCTCCACATATCTCATACCAGGGGTGGACACTTTTCAGACATCAGAGAACCCTCCTAGGTAATCAAAGAAGCTCTTCTGGGCCCCTGTCCTAGTTTATATGAAACCAGACCTACAATTTTACAAGTTTGACACTCCTAAAGCATTTTTCTGAGACTTCAAATTTACTGGGATGGATGGATAGATGGCTAGATAGATACTTTCATTGATCCCCAAGGGGAAATGTGGTTGGCAGCAGCAAAATTGACACACATTACAAACATTTACAGACCAGACAAAATTCCACAAACTAATATATAATGTACAAAATTTACTTTAAAAAACATGTTTGTAAAACTGAGATGTATACACAAGTGCAACTGTGCGCATATTCAGAATATGCAATTAGTATCACTTGCATTTACTGTAGTGTAATGTCCTTTAACATTTGTGTCTTTCAGTCTCTGCCCCCTGCACAGAGGGGAGTTTGTGTGTATTGTAATGACAGTGCAGTGGATTTGAAGTGTTGTCCATGATGTTAAACAGTTTATGTAACATTTGACTCTCCACAACCAACTCCATGGGCTTCAGAGCAGACCTTAGCAGAGAGCCAGGCTTCTTTATTAGCTTGTTCCGTCTCTTGCTTTCACTGGCTCTGATGCTGTGGCCCCAGCAGATGGCTGCAAAGAAAATTGAACTTTCAACAACATATACAACATTCTGCTGCATACATTAAAGGATCTAAGCTTCCGCAAGAAGTAGAGTCTGCTCTGGCCCTTCTTGAAGACGGTCTCAGTGTTGTACTTCCTGTCCAGTCTGTTGTCAAGGTGCACACCCAGGTATCTGAAGTTCTCAACCACCTCCACCGCTTCTCCCAGAAGGTGAATGGTGTTTAGTCTTGTTTAGTGTTTTCCTGGTCCTCCTAAAGTCCACCACCATCTCCTTTGTCTTTGTCACGTTTAGGAGGAGGTGGTTGCTCCCACACCACAACCCAAAGCAGTCAACCAGATCCCTGTACTCAGTCTCATCTCAACCGCTGATACACCCAACAACTGCAGAGTCATCCAAGTATTTCTGGAGATGACAGGACTCTGAGTTGTGCTGGAAGTCTGAGTCATGAGTCATGTTTAAAGCACTGGAGAAATCAAAGAACATGGACCTGACAATGCTGCCAGCTTTATCCAGGTGTTAGTGAGCTTGCTGAAGCAGATGGTAGAATCCTCCACACCAACCTCAGAGCGTAAGGCAAACTGCAGTGGGTCAGTGGAGGTGTGAGATGGGAGCAGCTGAGGGGGCAGGGAGGGTGTGGGGTCTGGGTGATGGGGGCAGGGGAGGGGGCAGCTGAGCTCATTAGCTCTGTCCAGGCTTCCCTCACCCTGATTTTCCTTCACCTTGAAACCTGTGATGATCTTCATTCCTGACCACACATCCCTTGCGTTGTTTTGCGTTTGTTCTCCAGCTTTTTCCTGTTTGCTTCCTTGCTCTCCCTCAGCCTCACTTTCAGCTCCCTCTGCACAGTCTTGAAGGCTCTCTTCCTCCTGTTCAGCAGCTCTCTCAGGCCGGCCGGTTATCCAGAAATGAATGTACTCTGTGATGCAGTCTGTAATGGAGTTTACGTCATCTCCATGGGAATCACTGAGTAAATCCCAGCCTGTGGATTCAAAGCACCGCTGCAGAGCCTCATCTGCTTCCTGTAACCACCTCCTCACAATCCTAGTGGTCACAGATTGCTTCTGAACAATAGGTGTGTATGTGGAGGTTTCATTGTCTCTGGTGGGGCAGCTACTCCTCTAAAGTTGGAAGAGTAGCAGAAAGAGACATATGATTGAAGTCTCCAGAAATTGCAATGAAAGCATTCGGGTGTCGAGTTTGTAGTCTGGCAGTAACAGAATGGATGATGTCACACGCTGCGTCGGCATCAGCTGATGGTGGGATGTAAACAGTCACAATAATGGCGCATGTGAACTCCCTTGGCAGATAGTATGGGCGCAGACTAACAGCTAACTGTATCTGGGCTAAAGAAATGCTCCCTCACAGTAACATAACCGGGATTACACTATCTGTTGTTTCCAAACACTGCAATCCCCCCTCCTATCTTCTTACCGCTCTGACAGCGATCTCTGTCCGCCCGTACCGTTAGGAAGCTGCCTGCCGTTGGAGTCGGAAATTAAGTTATGTGTTAATGTTTAACACATCAACTGTTTATAAGGAGTCTGATTAACACTGTGACATTCACCAATGTGTCCCTGAGCAAGACACTTCACCCAGAGGAGTGCAGCCTCTAACATGTATAGCAATTGTAAGTCGCTTTGGATAGGCTATATGACTAATTATTTATTATAAATTGCTCTGTAAAAAAGCCAGCAATGCCTTTGCTTGCTATCTGGTTAACTTGGTTTTCCTTTGCCTCAGGTTACGCTACTTGGTTCAACTCCTACCTCTGCTCCTGGACCTCGGTTTGGATAATCTTCTGGACTCACTGGAGTCACCTGGGCTTCACCCTCATCTCTGCGACCTTTTGGGCTCCCCAGAAACCCTCAAAAACCTACCTTTGCACATTCAAGTAAAATATAAAATAAACCTTTTCTTTCTCCTAACCACATTCTTGTCTCCGAATCTGAGTTCTGCATGTGAGTCCAGATCACCTAAGCTTAACAACCTTGTTATCAAAGAGAAAAAAAGAAAGTTCAGTTAAGCAGTCTGTTCATATATTCATTAAGTAGGTGCTTGTGGGCCCATCCCCTTACACACGGTTACCACCTGACAGGCACTTAAAGGCCCTTTTTGCCATGAAAAACAGGTAGAACTACTTCATCCCTACCTCCATCCAAGCCTCAAATGAAAATAGCAGAAGGAGGTAACTGCCTTATTGATGTTAGGTGGATGGGTGGTCATGTGAAGATGGTGGTGGTGGTGGTGGTGGTGGTGATGATGACGATTACAATAGCATCTGAGCCAATTAAGTTTTTGTTGTTGCATGTTTGTGAATGTACCATGGATGCAGAGGTATATTTTGGGATTTTAGAGAGACAAGTGGCCGTCAAAACAACGCCTGTTGAAAATGTATCAGACATCGGTGACCACAGACTGTTGAGCAGCTGAAGTTTTTGTGAAGCAAGAATGACAAAAATTCCGATTGCAAAACTGGCACAGTTAGCATGTTCACTTCCCAAACGTGTGGAAAGTATTATTGAAAGTAACGGTGATGTAAGTCAATAGTAAACATGGCTCAGAACTTTTGTTGAGTGTGTTGCAGGCATGACATTCTAACTTTGCTTATATTCACAAAATACAATTTTACTGATCAGAAAAAAAAAACTATTGAAAATCTTTGGTCTTGGATTGCCAAATTTTCATTTCTATTATTGGGCAGCAAATATTTAAATAATTGCTAATTGGATAACAGGATGCAGCGGCTCCTTGACAGATGCAAGCCACAGTTTCTCCCCGTTCTCTGCCCTAACCATCAGTCTAGGCAGGTACTGAAAAGTGGGCTTATGTCCAAGCTGGTAAAGTTGGGCCATAACGTCATGATAAGCGGCCTGTTGTTCCATGACATCGGGGGTGTAGTCCTCGTAAAAAGCAATAGGCTTACCGTGGTAAAAGAGTTCGGATCTCCTCTTTCGTGCCTCTCGGATAACTTTTTCCTTGGTCCGGTAGTTGTGGAAGCGAATGATAACAGGCCTCGACCTCTATGTTTGTTTCGGTTTCACTGTTAGAGACCTGTGGGCACAATCTCATTCAGGGGGGGTCTGTAGAGTCTCCTCACCCACAAGTTGAAGCAACAGGTTGGAGAAGAAAGCTGTTGGCTGCGGGCCTTCAATCGACTCCTGGAGTCCCACAATGCAGATGTTGTTGCGACCACTTCGGGCCTTAAGGTGCACGGCTTTGGCCTGTAGTTTGGCATTGTTAGCAGCTAGCTCAGTGCACATTGCTTCCCAAGTGGACAGGTGGTCACTGACAGAGTCAGCGTTAGACTCTAAAGAAGAGGGCCGTTGTTCATGACTGTTTACCGAGGCTTGAGCTAAATCAATTTTGGCTTTGAGTGAGGAAATGGTTGTCTTGAATTCCACCAAGCGGGCTGCCTTGTCGTCCTCCAGCAAGCTAGCCAACACAGCCATGTTGATGTCGGAATCTTCCTTTGGCGTGTGGTCTTTTTTTAGGAAATTGGTAGATCCGTCCATCTTTTGTCAGTCTTTCAGTTATTCTTGTTTGTTGAAAAGACAATGGAGGTGTTTCAAAGGTGGGCGATAAGTGGGAACGGGAAGCAAACACGTCTACTCCTTCGTCACCGTTACCGGAAGTCTTTAGTTTATTTTTTATTTGTTTATTTTTCCCTTGGTTTGTGTATTTAGTTATTAACCTATTTTAACACACAAATGTGTACTCATAGTGAACTGTCTTATTGTATTAACAAAACTCAGAAATAAACATTGTTAAAAAAATGCAACAAACAAAAGATCTATTTATCGTAAAATGATTAATTAATGATAATAGAACAGTTAAGAATTGTCTGAAATACTGAGACAAGAAATGAAATAAACAGAGAAAAATAATCAATAAATTAAACTTTTTAAACACTTGTGGAAATTCTATGAAAACTTACAACATATAATTAACTATTACTCACCATGCACCAATAGGGTGTAATGATCAGCAGCGTGTCCATAGTGGTTCTGGACCTGGCACAAGTACGTCCCAATGTGTGACTGGCTGAGATGGAAAATCTGAAAGGTGGGGCCAGAAATCTGAACCCTCTCAGGTAAGATGTCATTAATCTTGGACCACTGAATGTTCCTCGGCCTGAAGGGAAGGAGACAAAGAGAGGTGTACTGCTTGACAATGCTGAAATTATCTGTCGATTAATTGACAGGTCAGTTGGCAGAATATTTACATATTTACATTTTTTAACATCAGCAAATTTCAAAATGTATAACAAGTCCTACAACAGCATAATGTTCGACCTCTATTGTATGCCATTTAAATACAGCTAAGATTGTAGATTTACACATATATTTACTTCTACTAGTGTTTCAATTACCTCTACCTCTACTACCAGTAATGCATTAGTAATCTGTTATAGTAATGTAGAGTAACGCTATAGTAATTAATGTAGAGTCTGTTTGCTTGTGAAATGTCCACCGTCTGAGTCTTACAACGTAAGTATCTGGCTCCTCTGGCACATGCCAGAATTGTCAGATGCCCATTCCACCCCTGGGTTGCCGTTTCGTTTCTGACGCAGTACGCTTCCAGGTCCTTCAATGGGTCCATACCACCCGTTTCATTTGCGACCCAGGAATTATCCAGACCATCTCCCTAATCAAATGGCATTTCTGGTGGCCCACCATGGAGGCAGATGCCCGGGTTTATTGTCTCTTCCTGCTCTGTGTGTTTCCCAATCCAAGACCTCCCATCATCCTCCGGCCGGCCTCCTGCATCCCCAGCCTGTCCCTGGTCATCCCTGGTCCCACATTCCCCTGGATTTTGTGACCAGCTTGCCTCCATCACAAGGTAACACAGTCATCCTCACTGTTGTAGATGGCTTTTCTAAGGCTGCCCACTTCATTGCTCTCCCCATGCTCCCCTCAGCTCAAGAGACTGCTGATCACATGGTCCAGCATGTTTTCCGTCTCCATGGTCTGCCTGTTGCCATCGTCTCCGACTGTGGCCCACAGTTTACAGCCCAGGTATGGAAAGCACACTGGTTATTGGAGAATCTGTTAGTTTGTCATCTGGTTTTCAACCACAGACTAATGAGCAGTGCGTGACAACCCAGAATCCCACCACCTGGAGTACCCATTTGGCTTTGGTCGAATATGCACTAAACATAACATTTGATGTGTCCCTTTGCTATCAACCACCTTTGTTTCCCACCCAAGAAACTAAACTGGCAGTCCTGTCGGTGCAAGTACATCTCCGTCACTGCTGGAGTGCCTGTCTGTCTGTTTTCCCCTGTGAGTCTGCTTGGTTTGTAGATGGCTCTCCTCCCTGGCTCCTGCACTCTGTGTCTCTACACATCTGCACCTGTTTCCCAATCAACCTGCCGTTATCAACCCCGGTCCAGCATACCAGTAATCACCAGATCTTCTGCGTATCTCCAGTGGTACACACCTTGACTAGCTAACTTATTGAAAAACTGTCTTGTGACTTTTCCTTGAATCAACCTTGTGTATTCTCCCTCATTTCACAGACTACCTGCCTGCCTTCCAGTCCTCCTGCCCACCTGCTTCCCGTTCACTGCTTCAGCCTAACCACACAACTCCATTTTCCTTGTCTGGATCATCTCCCTCGCCCCTTGTGAATTGTTTCCTACAATAAACTCCATTTGTATTGGGAATGTCTTTCCGGCTCTATCGTGCTTTTGGGTCCAGTTTAATGTACACTTAGCACCAGTCATGTAGCTGCTGCCTGCAGCTACCAGCTGTTTGATGATGTCAAGACCTAAAAGTCATTCTCATAGCAGCTCAAAACTATTTCCCCAAACAGTTTTAATGTGTATACCTGCTGTCCAATGTTACCATTTTATGAAATCTTGTGTTTGCAAGGGTTGTCGTTGAATTGCCATATATGTACATGTGCTGTGCCTGTTTGAGTACATATGTGTTGTGTACAATATTTTCAGGTCCTACAGCAGGTTTTTGTCACTATGTTATATGAAAACGTAGGACATAGTATCCAAACAAATCAACACAAAACAATTTAGCACATGTACACACACACACACACAGACTTACAGAGGGTTACCAGTGACGGAGCAGGTGAGGTTGATTGAGTCGCCCTCTCGAAAAATGCCAGAAGGAGGAACAATTCTCACTGTGGGTGCAACTGTGTAGAGAGAAAAGGAGATGAGGGGTAAATAAATTAGCATGCCTGTGAGAGAGAAGACAAGGAAGGCACAACGGAAAACAAATGGACTAAAATGATTCAATTCAATTTTATTTATATAGAGCCAAATCACAACAGTTATCTCACAGCCCTTGTCTTAAAAAGAGAAGGTCTAGACTGTACTCTGTGATTTTATTTACAGAAGCCCAACAATTCCCAAAACAAAAAAATGGAGTGAAAAATCAGACAGGAAAGAAATTAGGAAATACAGAGACAGTGAGGGAATACAAAGGAGGGACAAGGGAAAAGCGAGAAAGTGAGTCATCATCTGTTTCCAAGGCAACTAGCAGACAATCCTACGGTTGAGACACCTGTTATCAAGCAGCCCACCGCTACCACCAGCTGCTGTACTGCACTAACTTCAGCAACAGAGCAATGGTCACAGCTCTGTTACTCTGTTGGAGGAGGACAAACAAAGGATGCAGAGGAGCAACAAAACAGTGAGGGAAGAGAGAGGAGTCCAGACAACAGAGATCATCACGGGCAACATGAGATCACTGGCTAACAAGAAGTCAGAGGGAGTTCCGGGAGTGTAGTTTAATGTGCTTCATGGAGACTTGGCTACACTCGGATATTCCTGACCACAACATCTCTATCGACGGCTTTCAGACCATCAGGGATTGCACCGAGAGCGGTAAGGAATAAATGTGGATGGCTTGCCATTCTAGTTAACAACATATGGTGTACACTGCTTGCTTTGGGATTTTGGCCATATTATCTGCCACGGGAAATTTCACATGCCTTCGCTGAAGCTGTTTGCATTCCACCCTCTGCCAACCCGACGTCGGGCGTGTAACATCATGCACTCCGCCAGTGCTGAACTCCAGACTCAACAACCGAGTACCCTCATAGTGATCTCAGGTGACAACCATGCCACCGTGACCACAACACTAACCAACTTCACCCAGAATGTGAGCTGCCACACTAGAGAGGAGAGGACCCTGGACCTGCTGCATGCTAATGTTAAGGATGCATACAGCTCAGATTCAAGTCACTAATGCTGCATACAGAGTGACTACAGGGTCTGCACCCATATACCTAAACTCCATACTGCAAGTTTTCGTTCCTTCTCAGCCACTGCGCTCCTCCAACGAACGCCATGTGGCTTTACCAGCCCTTCACACAAAGCGATCCCAGTCCCTGCTGTTCTCATCTGTGACACCACGATGGTGGAACGAGCTACCACACGCCATCAGAGCAGAGGCGTTCCTCTCTGACTTCAAGAAGCTCTTGAAAACTCATCTTTACCGAGAACACTTCCTCTCATGATGGTTCTTTCAGACCAAGCACGAAGCGAGCATTTTTCGACTGCCAGGCAGAGCGGGCAATCGAAAATCTCCTGGCCGGCCAAGAGCTGCTAAACTTGGGGGAGAGGAGCAGGGAGCAGCGCTGCAACTTTGGTCAAATAAACGCAGTAACTTTGGGGAGGAAATTTATTGTAAGTACTTTTAACATATACTACTAGTGAATATAATTGAGCCACCTACTGCCCCCATGTTCCTTTGAAACACATGCTGCTACAATTTGTATCATTATTATTCCTGTTTTATCAATATTAATATTATCACCACTACCTTTACTTTTACTTTACATCTCTATGAGGACTTTGCATTGTGCTTCTGGAGGTTCTTAAACTCGTTTGATAGGATTAGAAGCAAACAAAATGGATTTACATGTCATAGACATTCCGCAGAAATGGTTGGAGGGATGAAGCTCATTTCTAACATTTTCAAAATTAATCCTATTGAAACATCTACAGATGAGAAGACATTGAGAATTCAGCCTAAAATAAAAAGATATGGTTCTATTTTAACTTGTTGCTCTGGTAAATATAAACTCATCTCAAGTGACAGCAATACAGATGGAATAATTTGTGTTTTTGAAATATTTGAAATATTTGGTGATGAACATTATGTTACTTCATTTGTTTCCAAGATGCATAGGAAAATCCAGACCATCATACACGCACATACACACACACACAAAGCCACTTTGGATGATGGAGAGACCTATAGAGTGCTTTCACACCTGGATCGATTGGAGACGTTCTGAAACAAGGGAGTGTTTCCCCTTTGGCTCGATTCCATACGACCCCTGGAGTGGTTTGTTTGCAGTGAGAACACAACCGACCCATGAAATGGAACAAATTAATGGGTTACCTGGCAACTAATGCCAAAAGATTGCTTGTCAACATGGAGCTTTGGCCGCGTATTTAGCTAATTTGTTGCAGTATCTTGCTGTGGTTGTAGATTATGTAGGCCTACTGCTGTCAGAGTTTGTTTTGCCTCAGTGCGGCGCTGCTCGACAGAACGTATAACCCCTATCTTTCATTTTATCACTGACCCGCTTGTAGACTTCAGTGTTCTTGTGTGTGGTGTGCAACATCCGTGAGATGTGTTGTTCTGACCAAACACCTCTTTGCAGCACCAAGTCCACCTGTGATACATGTTGTGTTACTGTTGTCATGGAGATGTCCCCCAATGGAATGCGCGACCTGCACATATGAGGTAGTGACGTAATGGCGTAAGGAAAGCCCTGGAAGGGTGAGCGATTTGGACCGGTTTACAACAGTGTGGTGTGAACACAAGTGACGTATTAAATTGATTCGGAACAAAGTATCTGTTCCGGAACAAAACATATCGATCCAGGTGTGAAAGCAGCCTTACAATACACATCCAAGCCATAGTGTCGAATCCTCTTCTGCCCGCTGAGTGCCGGATGGAATGCCTCGCAGCTCAGGGCCGCCCCATTGTCTTTCCTTTCTACTGGGATCCGAATGGTGCTGGACACACTGAACGTCTTACCGTTGTCCTGCTGGGATACCACACCTGGAGAGAGACAGAGGGGATGAGATGATTTAACAAAAGGAGACAGGTGGGATCAGACGGGAAATAAGTTAGCAGCCAAAACATGCCCGTTCTTCCCTTTTCCCTTCTGAGACATTACACCTATAGCGGGAGAGGAAAACAGACCTGGAGGAGGAAGAAGGGAGGGAAAAGATGAGAGACTTTTAGAGGAGAACACATGTTGCATCTATATTTCATGGCAGTTGTGAGCAGCAGAACTGTTTGTTTGCAGATGGTAAATCAAGTGAATGTTTTGTGTGTGTGCGTGAAGGAAAGAAAACGAGAAAGAGATGTGGGAGTGAGACAGATAAATAAGAGAACATGCATAACCAAACTGAAATTTTAACTGAGCCAGACAGAGAGAAAGAGGGACCATGGTGAGAGAAGAAAGGCATGCAGAGAGGTGCTGAAAGACAGAGAGAGCGAGCGAGAGAGAGGCCAGCAAAATGGGCAGGATTGATGGGGGGCGAGGAGAGCGCTTTGAGACAAGACCAGACATGAAAGAGGATGATAAGAGTGCCAAGCCAGGTGCAGAGCTGGGAGACATGGTTCCATATTGGGAGTTTGTGCTTGTTAAGGCAGAATACAAGTTTTCTCTTACTGCCAGCCAGCAAATGAAAGCAGGCCCAACCGAAGTGTGAGAGAGGACGTGATGGGTGCAGATGAGGAGGAATAGAGCAGCAGTGGGAAGATGGTGTCTATCAAGAAGAAGAAGAGGAAAGACGGGAAGACCAGAGGAGTAGAAACAAGCCGAGAGAAGAGGAGAGGAAACAAGAGAGCAAAAATGAGAGGAGACAGGAAAAGAGTGGTGGAGAAGAGAGTAGAGAAGAGAAGATGATCAATAAATCATTTAATCGTATCTTATGATTGTGGTCCTTGCTAGTGAAAGGGGTGCACTTGTCAGATAATGTCCACATAAAAGACATGATTTTGAATTTTCAAGAGACAGCACAGGGAGACCAATATACAAGGGGATGTGTATCTGCTTTGAGAGGGAAGGAATTTGACTTGTTACATATTAGCAAGGCTGGACTGGGACAAAATATGGGCCCTGGCATTTTTGGCCCAGGCAGCCAACGAAAATCGGTTGGGCGCCCCTCACGATACACCATCGATCCATTTAGGGGCTCTGATTAGGGGTGTGATAAAACACTGAGATGTAACATTTGCACATGATTGGTGTGCATGAATACAAGACAAGAATATATTGTAAAAGACTATTTCAGAAAAATATTTATAGATGAAATATTTGATAGGGGGGCTCTAGAAGATTTTTAGCAATAAACACTTAATTTCCTGCATTCTGGAGACATTTTCTGCACCACTTTATGGTGGAAATGTCTATTTTTATAAAGGGAAGCATAAAATTCAGGTGGCAAATGACAATTCACAATATAAAAATATAATAAAATATAATGCAGTAATCAGTTGCTTATTATTTTTTGCTTAAGTTAGTTTTTTTTGGAAAATGCACATGTTTCTTCTATATTTACATTGCAGGTTTTCTTATTGTGTAAATAAACTTTTCTCATAGCATTTTTATTTGTTAATCAACATTTCTTGGTGCCATTTTTCAGAAAATTTTTAACAAACGCTCAAAAAGTGAACCTCCCTCCTTACAGGTTGAGCCAGTCCATCCTCCTGCTCTCTCTCTCATTCAGCCCAGCTCACTTTGTCCCTCTGTTTCGCTAACACCTACCTCCTGCTCTGCCTGGCAGAGGCCACCACAGCTCTTATACTCCTTCAGGTGCCTGTGGCTGCTCTACGCAGGTACTGCAGCTGATGTTGAAGCTACCGCTGCCCCGGCACCAAACGTATCGGCTGTTCATGCCCATTTGGCGTCTGAAAAATGGGTGTTTTTTTGGCTTTTGACGCAAGAAACAGAGAAGAGGGGGTTGGGGCTGGTAAGAGATGTGATTGGGCCAGATAATTGGCCCATTTTTAAAAAATATATATGGTTATATAAATAAATAATTTACATTACACCCGGTATGCCAGATTACCAGTCCAGCCCTGCATATTGGACAGAAAAAGCACAGAAATATTTCCAAAGCTTTCTGTTGATTTCAGTCTTCTCAAAACGAAGATCAACACAGCTAGATATATACTTCTATAAAATTATGGCTCTTCTTCAAAGATATGGAAACAGTTAGTAGTGTTCACATGTCAAAAAAGTGTTCCTGTCCATCATGCTTCTTTTATTCAGCACTCAATCTGTGATATCATCCACCCATTGTGCTTCACCTGCCCTATAATCCCTCATTTATCTGTCACAGTGATCTAACAATTCATCACTCCAGTATCGTGGTACCTGGTATCTCCTGGCCATTACGAATCCAGCGCAGGGTAGCGGGCGGCTTGCTCCGTGGCGACACACAGGTGAGTTCCACCTCGCCGCCCTCCACCGCCTCCTGCTTCACCTCCACTGTGGGCGTTTCCGGGGGCACTGCAACAGACAGCGTCGCCACCTGTTGGTGTTTAGTATCTGTGTAGAGCTGGCAGAAGTAGCCACCCTCATCCAACACGCTGACGTTGGTCAACGTGATGCGCACCAGCTGTGGCGTGAAGAGCTCCATCTGGAAACGGTCATCCTTCAGGGCTGGAGGGGGATGAAGACAATGGAGAGGGGTGGGGTGTAAGTAAGACAGCAAGGGATGGGTTTATTGAGGAGGATAGTATGGAGAGAGGAAGATGATGAAGATGATCCTCTCTGCATTAAATGACAACTAAATGTCAGACTTCTGTTCAGGTCCAAGTTGACCTTATTGTCCGGTCTCATTTGTATGCTGAGTAGAGCTGGCAATAGGAGATATGGACCACTGAGGAGAAAGTGTCCATTTGGTTAGTTCCACCACTCTATTATAGTTATCAGCCTCCACAATCTCATAAAACACACCCCTGATTGGTTGGTCACATGCAACATTTCTGTCTGGGCAGTCAGTGGGGAAGGGCTCAGCACTGAAAGGCTGCATTCTGATATCTGGGCAGCAGATGGGCAAAAGGCAGAAATGTAAGACCCCTACAGTGAGTGAGGAGCCAAACGTGGAGGTAGAGAAAGCCAGAGTGATATGTAATTTACTCTCCCTTTAAATGCCCCCTACAAAACTCTTTAGTGCTTATGGGAGCCAAATTAGTTATGGGAAGCAATCTCTACTTTATACCACGCTTAATTCCATCTCCGTCTCCTGACGCTCCCTTTTCTCTGTGGCTATTTTTCTTAACCCTCCATTGTTTGTTTCATTCTACCACACGTCTTATTTCTCATTTTTCATTGTAGCTTTCAAACCCCTTCCTTCTTCTCTCTCTGATTGGGCTTCAATGTGCTTTCCGAAGGTTGCAACTCTATGTCTTGTGGGAGAGCAGGAAGGGCGTCTCTGTTTAAATACTTAATGGAATTTAACCGGTAGTGCAGATCTCGTAGAATCAGGGGGACAGTTGAAAGCAAGGTTTCTCAAAGCAACAACCTGGAGAAAAGTTGTGTAGAAGAAATTTTTTTTTGAAATATGTACCAGTGAAGAGATAAAGTGACTTTTTTGTCTTGAGTATTTCAGTCTAATCTTGGCGTACTACAAAGACTGTCCCCCAAGGGGAGTGTGGGAGTGTTGATCAATGTAATTACAAGTGCTGGAAGTTGTAATGATTAGTTTGTGCATAGTTTACCTTCCAACAGGCTGACAAAATTATTGATGGACATTTATTGAACTCTGTTTCATCATGAGTTAAACTGCAAGGTCAGCTGAAAATTAACACCTGTCACACAATTACAACAGCAGAACAATTCATTTTAGAGTTATAACTAATCAAAACTATTTTTGAAGCAGCATGTCTGAGTGCAGACCATTAAATGAACTGAGAGAATCAGATCTCAGGAGATGGACATAAAAGACACATTTTTAGAGAGTTTTACACAATGCCAAGCACCTTGGCTGAACGTTGAGCCGGTGCTCTTTCAAGGAGATTTGGTCTGCAACCATATTTCAGTTAATTGCTATGTTGGATCACTTTGTTTTTGATATCATTTGGAGAAAACTGCTGTCCAAAAGGAGGACATTACTAGCACACCATGCAATGAGAGCTCTAAATCCAGCATGTGTGTGCAGATTTGTAATGTTCCTCTGTTAATGACTAACCTCAGTTTACTTAGAATAGATATCTGATATGTTAGTTGATTGGATTTTCTTTGCTAGCTGTGAGCCCATTTGTCAGTTGTTTTAACAAAGTCAAGCCCACGAAATCCAACAATTTGTTTGTTATATTGTACCGGTTTATTGATAATGCAGTGTTACGACCTGTGAAGTATGAGTTGCTGTGTGTGGTGCTTGTGTTGCTGTGGGTATCAAGGCTCACTCACAGTAGAAAGGGACTCACAAGGCACAACTACAGGAAACTCACAACGGAGGTTTAGTCCAAAACACAAGCGAACGTACAAAGTCTCAAGGCAGGACTCTATATTCAAAATCTGAAGCAAAGGTCAAACACACTTAAAGGGAAAAACACAGGAAAATGCTTGAACTCTGTCACTGGGGAACAAGACGGTCTGGCACAGACAACAGCCTGTGTGTCGGTCCTTGTGTGGTCCGTAGTGTGCAGAGATCTGCAAGGTGGCAATCCCTAATTTGCCCAGATCTTCTAAATCAGTGGCTTTTTCCAGCTGCTACGCTACCTTGCAGAGTGGTCCACAGGCTGCTTCCAAACTTTGACTTTAGTCTGAGAATCCCCAAACCGACAACTGCTGTAATTACGACTGACAACGGCCTGATCCTCCACACTAGTCTTTGTTGAAGCCGTGATTTTCTGGTGGATGGTCTGTGGCTGGTAAGTTAACACTTACGTTTGCCTTGAGGTGATTAAATCTCTCCATCTCTTATGTCGCCCCCTGCTATGTGCATAGGGCTGCCCAACATAAGTTGGTTTACATGGAGACATCCATGCTACTCCTGCTATTCCATACAACACTACTCAGCGACGACATCATCAGAGTGAGCTGTGCCTACATTCATTTAACTTACAGCCCTTGGAATGGGCTGTTGGTGTCATCTCCCATGCCAATACATCTGTCCATAAGTGAGGTGGGGTGGTGATGGTGCAATGGATAAGACGCCAGCCTTTGGTGTGAGAGACCCGGGTTCAATCCCCACTGTGTTCCTGAGCAAGACACTTAACCCTACTTACTCCAGAGGCGTGTGCGACCTCTGACATGTAGAGCAATTGTAAGTCGCTTTGGATAAAAGCGTCAGCTAAATGAATAAATGTAAATGTCTGAAGTGTGTGACTGATCAAACTGCACGGGCTATGAGCCAACTCCGAAATCGCCTGAAAAAACTGAGGGGGACAAAACATCGATTTTGAAATGTGTATGTGTGGGGGGGGGGGACATGTCCGGCTCACGCATAATGGCTCCTACGCGTATGCTCTGGTGTGAGCAGAGATCACTTTCATTTGATAAACCCCTTTGTTACTCTATTTGTTAATGTAGAGCAAACCTGTCCAGGGTGTGCCCCGCCTTTCACCCCATGTGAGACCTGACCCTGTACGCAGGATAAGCGGTTGACGATGGATGGATGGATGCAGTGTTGCCTTCATATTAATATTGGTTATAATGAAAATTTTCCATAAAGCCACTTTTAAAAAAAAACCCTGATTGCCAATGCCATGCTCTTCAGAGGAGCTAATAATAATAATAATAATAATAATTGTGCAGAGGGCTTCAAACTATGCCTTTAAAACGGTTAAGCAGGTCACATTGTTAGGGCAGAGAATAAACCATCCCCTAAATAAACTCTGGGATTATCTGACTTTTTAATGCGGAATCGCTTCAAAGGCAAAGCGAGGACATTTGCAAAAAGAAAAATGTGCAATTGTTGGTGAGTCATTGTTAATGTGTTTAAAAGATGGCTTCAAATGCATTGACACAGATAGATTAGGTCTGTCTGCGTGCACATACACACCTCGCGTGCTATTGAAAAAGAGGGTCTGCCGGCGGGGATTTTGGATGACCACGATTGACCCATCGTAGTTATGCAGGCGGCAGGAGATCTGGGCCGTTCCTCCCTCCAAGACTGTCACATTCTCCATCTGCACCTCCTGACAATGGACTGAGAGACAGAAAGATGGACGTTAATATCGTGATACAGAGTGAATGATGGAGAGGAAGAGAATGAGAGAAAAGAGGAGAGGCACATGTAGGAGGAACAGATGCAGAGATGTTCAGTTTGCGCCGCACTTGAGGTAAAACCTTTCAAAATTTTTCATTCATCATATGGACAGAGAGGAGGAGACAGAGTGATAGAGATAAAGAGTTTGAGAACAAGAAGAAAAGTAAAAAGGGTCCTTATGAATGTGGGTTAGATGTTAATAGTTTGAACTGCAGCCTTATCATGTGAGTCTGTGATCAGCTCTGTGGAAACACTGGCCAAGTACAGAGCAGTGAGACCATAGTGGCAGCCTTCAACGCACTTCACACATGCCATTGTTCATCCAGGTGCAAGCTATTACCTATTGTTACCTATTGTTTAAACTCCATTCTCCCAATGTAATAGTTCTTATTACAGGTATTTGAAAAGTGCTAGGGGGGATTGCACACCAGCTTTGGCTCTTGCAAATGAATATGCCCATACACACAGGCAGCTATATGAACATCCGTGCGTGCATGTGCTCCAGCATGTACACACTCACAAATAAGGATGCATAGACAGTAGTGGTTTGACGAGGCATAGGCATAATATACATAGACGCCCCATCGACCGCTGCTGCCTACTGGCGCTGACGAGCCGTGGGGCCGCCATCTTGAACCGGGCACCCGCTCCACTCAGTCTAATCTGTTTGGCAGGTGCAACGAGCTGTCAGCGCATTCAATTAATCATAACTCACTGAATACTGAACTGATTTCCACACAGTTTTTCTGCTACAAAGGTTACACATGTAGTTATGACCTAGGATACATGGTTCAGCGTGTTTTAATATTCATAGTGGGCTTAACAGTAACAGAATATTCTGATATATGTTACAAAGTGACCAGACGTCCGAGAACAAAACTGGGAACATAATTCACGAAAAGGGGGAAAACGGGGACTTTTCCAGTTTGACTATGAATTTTTTTCTATTTTAAATTAATACCATTAGTTTTGTATTTAACCAGGGACAGGCAGCCAAAACCGGGGACTGTCCCTGAAGTCTGGGACATCTGGTTACCCTCTGATATGTGATGTAGGCTATGATAGGTATATTGCAAATCACACACTATAAATATGACAGAGAAGCAGATATTTGATGTTATATGATATTTTAATCATTTGAACCAATAAATCCTGAGAAACACAGACACAACCAATGACAACAAGTCAGAACGATGGCTGTCGATGCCAAACTGTGTCTCAATGTGTCCCCGAGCAGAAAAACACCCTCCGATCCAATCTCCTCTCGGACGATGTGAGTGACTGTCGATAGGAGCTTGCACTGTTAAAGCTCGGCACATCACCCTCTCTGCAGTTCTCAGCACCTTAAAATAATAATAATAATAAAAACATAATACATTATATTTATATAGCGCTTTACACAGTGCTCAAAGACACTTTACAGAACAGAGAAAATAAGAACAAAGCAACCTTAAAATGCAAATATGTAATATGATTTATCAGGTTTCAGCTCATAGACTGTATATAAACAGCTCATAGCCAGATGAACACCGGCCAGTGCAGCAAACTTAGCCTTGCTAGCTGGTTACGATTTCAGTAGTGATATCAAAGATCCTCGCTCCTTCTCAACTCTCTGGTAATATTCTATTCACAAAATACAACCAATAGTAAGGAAATGTTAAATCTTAATCCCCCTGAGCCCTGTTCGCGATGGTCCACCGATTTGAGCATGAATATGCTGCACAGCGCTCTGGCATCTCGCTTTCTTCAGCCGCACAACTGGGAGTATGACCGGTTCGAGATGGCGGCCGCATTCCTTGCGCCCCAGCGGCCAATAGTGCGTCTACCTCTATATATGTCTATGTGACGAGGTCTCGTGTTATCTTGCGAGATTTTTTCGACATGTAAAAAAGCTGTAAAGTGAGACTCTCACAAATTTCATCTTTCACATGCTGTCAAGCCACACATTATATATGTAGATTTTCTCACACAGTGAAATATAAATGTATAACTGATAAGACTCAGAGAGAATCAACTCCGGCCAGCTTGCGTTATGGTCCAGACAACTGTAATGAGTGTTACCACTCATTACACTTGTTTATGTTTTGTAAACATAAACATCTAAAAACTGAAGAAAGTCGGCTCTGTTTGGGACAGTGAGCTCGATCAAACAGTCTGAAGGGGATAACGTTACTATCAGCGGATAAATAACGTAATGCACAGCAGAGTAAAGGCCACTGAATAATGACTTTAGTCTGGTAATATTCTGCCTAATTCTCTGGCTTCAGGGCAGGATTATCTATGACATTGACAGTCGTTACCATGGCGACCTGTCTATCAGACTAGAGTGACTCGTATCCATGGCACTGTGTAAATGTAACCAGCGCCGTTGAAAAAGCGTATTACAAGTTGGATGTTCACTTTCTCTGGTAAGAACGTTTAGTTTTAAGGCTGTTGTTCACCAGACCAACAGGCCGAGTGCACGTCTGCACCATGCAGCATGTCTGCACCTCTTCCTCTTTTCCAGTTGTGGAAAGAGGAAGAGGTGCAGACATGCTGCAGTAAGCGTTTTGACTCATTTCCGTTTCCGGTGCTTGTGTGTTGGTAACTTGTTTTGCTGCTCTCACTAAATACCAGTTAAAATTGTTAGATTTGTCATTACAGCAGCCAATTGTCCGCTAAACACTTATTCTTACAGTAAGTTTGCCTAAGCACTCACAGTTCTTTCCATCTTTAGTGACTGCTGTTCAATCTCATAGTTTGTCTTCAGCGTAGCAGCTAACAATGGCTTCTCCTTCTCCCTCTCTCTCTCCTGCTTTCTCCTGCTCGGTGTGTCAGATGTTCATTTACTTCTCTGCCTCCTTTAGCGGTAATGCTATGTGTAAGAAGTGTAGTTTATTTGTAGACATGGAGGCGAGGCTCAGTGAGTTAGAAGTCCGGCTCCGCACCTTGGTAGATCAGCCTACTGTAGCTAGCCAGTCCCCGGTAGTCGGTGCGGACCGGCCTGAGTTAGCCTCTGGTAGCCGTTCCCCGGCATTTCCTGAGCAGCCAGGAAAGGGTGGCTGGATGACTGTCCGAGGCAGGAGTAGTCACACTTATGAACTGCTTTGCAAAATCAAAATCTTGATATTGAAGACGAAAATCTTGCTCAAATCCAAAACTAGTCTTTACAGTCTGGTACAGTTCTTCCATGGAGCTTGGTAACCCTAATGGCAGGATTAGCTTTCTGCCATCATCTTCAACCATAATGATCCTCAGTTTCATAACATTGCTCATAGATGGCTTTATTGTTATAAAGACACTATCATGACAAACGGTGCCTTGTAATGTTTGACAGGTACTATGCACAGGTCCTTAGCAGTACCAGAGTAGGCTGTAAGCAAATTTTCCTATGTCCCTGGATTAACAGAAGAAAGACCAACATCTTTGTTGAAAGGAAAACCTAACATTGTAGTAGACAAACAGTAACAAGATTTTACAACTGTAAAATACAAAACAATTTCACAGCATTAAAACAGCACAATAATAATACCAAGAATAATATCACAACATTAGGTGACCACAACAAGACAACATTACAATAACTGAGTTTATGTGTGATGGATACATGATTGGGTTTATTGTGGGGGAAAATACTTACAAACTTCATTATTACTCCCATTTTCCGTGCGATTTAGTGTCTCTTCAGAGAAACCAGACGCAGGCCTCCCACTGAATAGGCTGAATGTGTCCAGTTCAAACACTCTAAAATGCTCTCTATACCAACTGGACTGTTACAATAAAATGTACCTGGCCTTGTTAAAGCCCCCCTCCAGTGTAGTTTGACATTTCTATGATATTTCATATTTTTCTGAGTCACTTCCTCACAATGTTGATTACCCACATAGTTCGCCAAATATTTTTTGACAAATGGCTTAATTTTGTGCTCAAAGTTGCAAAAGTTGCTTAGTTGTTAAAACGGGGTGGTGACGTATGACTATAGTAATTCCATAAGTCACACGTCATTCTCCAAGCTCGCGCAGGTGCACTGTCACGCCTCGTTAAAAAACTGTCACGCCGTCACGCCTCGTTAAGTCAGAGCATCAAACTGGTAAACCTCGTTGTGAGCTAGCTAACCAATTTATCAGGTCATTTACAAAAACGCGTCGCACTTTCACCTGCCGCCGTCTCATATACAGTCTGCAACATGCATTTTACTGACGGCTGTTTTACCAATGCATCGGCGGAGGCAAAATGTCACTTTGCAAAACATCTACTGGTGTTCATGAGACACTTGTTACTGCCAAAGGTGTCTCATGGTCAAGAGAGTGCAAGTCAGAGGCAATCACAAACTGATGTTTTTTAGTTGGTATGACGAGCAATATGTTTGAAGACACTATGTGTTGCCCTAAATCTTAATGTCCATGTAATGTTCCCATGTTGGGAAAAATCTGTTGGTATCTTTAGCGATTTTCATCAATTTTGCACTCAAGGTAAGATATTGACTCACTAGTGTGGAAGTGTGGACAGGGCTAACAAGATCCACAATGTCTTTCAACATGCCACATAGGGTCATCCTCTGGCACAAGTGGGCCAATGATTAGAGGCAGCAATCGAAGCATTCTTGCATGTCCACCAATGTTTTTTTTAACTGAGAAAGTCTGTGGTATTGCATGAGGCCGATTTGTTTTGTCTGTCCATTATACTCGAAAGTTTGGATCAAATTGTTAAGTTTTTCTAAACTGAAACACTTCTTAGAAATCAAAAGAGAAAAACAATATGCTATCTCCACAAGTATTATGATCTCAAATAGAACAATGTGCATCACAAACTTCAACATCAACAACTAGCTGTCTTCAACTGAATTTCTGTTTTCTTAGCTGTACAGAATTTACAGAAGTAGTCACCAGAGAAACTTTCTTAAAAAATTGCCAGGCCATGGGCTCCAAGATTATTAGCTATAATGCAACTCACAGTGCCTTTGATACACTCATTCAGCTGGCTGATGAACACACCATGTTCCTCCAAAACGGAAGAGGGCCACACTTTTGAAAACTATTAATGATAGGGTGAGAAACTCACAGAATTAGCAAGTTCTTTGAAAACTGCCTGACCAATACTAAGGTTATTTCTTTTTAAAATTTTTGCAATTACACACTTTGTGACAGCTACAGTAGTTGAACTTGCAACTCCTCCAAAAACTAATCTAATCCTTTTGCTAGAATAATAAATAAATGTTCTCATTTTAACAATGTTGGTGCTATTTTAAGCTCAGGTACTTTTCTGCAGATTTTCAACAGCTTCTCTATCACTTTCTTTCACTGTCTCAACCTCAACTTCATCAAATGACGGATTATCAGTACGGCCAGACCCCACACTATTAGAGACTTCTGATAGTTGGACGGGATTCACAAACTTAATTATACTGGATTTTAAATCTTTCAGTGTGTGAGGATGATGCTTTCTCTTTTTTGTGTGTGTAAAATGTACTGTAAATATTTTTTTCTGGAAATACACACTGTCTCACAACTACGCAGATGTGTCCCAATATGAACAAAAAAAATCTTCTGAATCTTTCAGTAGAAAGGTCACTACATTCACATACCTGTGCAGGTTGCAGTGGATGAGCTTCATAGACATTGAATAGGGGGAACCTGCTAACAAGGAGGCTTGTTATGATGTGCATATGTATAAGAGCGAATATATTTAAAAGGACTCACACCCTATGAAAAGGTGAAATACAGTTATAAATACATTTATGATAAACTTTCAAAATGTTAAAAATGTAAGCAATATTTATGTTGCAAATGAGCATTTCAGTATCTAGTTTCACATAACAGAATAAAACAAACATTATATTAACCCATATGGATATGATGAAATCATTCAATCATTTTTAGAATAGTGATCTCCATAACTGACCAGTGAAAATATGATACCAAAGAAACAATCACACTTATGATTTATTCTTAGGTTAGAGGCAGAAAAAAGTAATTATTTTTGATGCTATAGATTTATCTTTAATTTGTATTGTTATTACCTTACCAAAGCTTTTGCCACAAACCAGTTTCCCTCCAGTGTTAATCTTACAGTAAATCACAATACATGATTTTTAGCCCGATTTGCCGCTCGGCGACCATCAGGCTGTGATCGGGAGTAAATCTGTGGTTCATCAGCGGTCACCAGTCGCTATGTGTGCTCCACGCATCAAAACAGCTGCACGACACATTTCCGACACATCGCCGATGTCTGCCAGAGTCGGATGACTCGACATCGACATCCAGCCAATGAGAGCAGGCAGCTAGTTTTTCACTGCAAAACACTTTTAACTCCCCTTCAGCTCTCT
This sequence comes from Lepomis macrochirus, assembly GCA_024633595.2. Classification (NCBI taxonomy): domain Eukaryota; kingdom Metazoa; phylum Chordata; class Actinopteri; order Centrarchiformes; family Centrarchidae; genus Lepomis; species Lepomis macrochirus. The sequence goes on along the minus strand of JALXJV020000005.1, from coordinate 40,373,217 downwards.
GTAGCTCAGTCAATCCCTGCTAGCTGCGTGTGCTCATACATTCTTTCACTATCTTTATAGCAACAAACAGCTGTTTCGTGTGTACGCTCGCGTCATTTCCCATTTCTTGTGTTTTTTTGACAAAACCTGGTTTGGAGACCAGCGTCGGGTGACAGAGTCGTTGTTAGCTCATGTAGTGTGTGACCCCCTGCCATGATCACGTAGTGTGAACGCCACAACGACTTCAAGACTCCGTCACAAGACAGAAAGTTGTGCTGTGTGAACGGTACGGCCATCGGCAGACGCTGAAAGTTGTGTGGTCTGCATGAGCCTTAACGTTATTTAACTAACTAAAATTACATAAATGTATGTTTAAAAATGTGTAATACTTACAAGTAGATGGAGGATGATGAACGATGCACCTGCAGCATGTGTTCGTCAGCAGAGTCCGCATTCTCATTCATTTCTATGCGAACAGCCCATTTCAATCGGTTGAATCCGGCAAATGAAGAGCGGTCAGCTCGGCTCGCCGCCTCAAAAAAAATGACTCAAATTTTTTAAACTGAACTTTGTCGATCTGAAAGGAAGACAGATTCAGCAACTCTATGGCCTATATCTCGCTTAAAATGTTTTCAGAAAGAAGTTTCAGTGGACTATTTTCGTAAAATACCAGATCATATTTCAAACGAGCCGCTATTATGGTTGGTTTTCGGGAGAAGGCAGCCCCACGTAATGCATTTGTCCAATTCGCTGCCTGTCAAGGACATAGGGCATGCACAATAGCTGACAGTACGCTTGGTCACTGTTGTGATTAATCTACTCCTCATTTGTGTCTTCAGGATGTTAAAACCTGGATGACCTGTAATTTTCTAATGTTAAACTCAGATAAAACTGAAGTTATTGTTCTAGGCCCTAAGCACCTCTGTGACGCATTATCTAAAGATATAGTTTCCCTGGATGGCATCGCCCTGGCCTCCAGCACCACTGTGAGAAATCTTGGAGTTATCTTTGACCAGGACATGTCGCTTAACTCTCACATTAAGCAAATTTCAAGGACCGCCTTTTTTTCACCTACTGTAATATTGCAAAAATCAGGAACATCCTGTCTAAAAATGATGCAGAAAAACTAGTCCATGCATTTGTTAATTCTAGACTGGATTACTGCAATTCCTTATTATCAGGCTCTTCGAAAAGTCCATTAAGACTCTTCAGCTGATCCAGAATGCTGCAGCACGTGTTCTGACAGGAACCAGTAAAGAGATCATATCTCTCCTGTCTTAGCTTCTCTGCATTGGCTTCCTGTAAAATCCAGAATAGAATTTAAAATCCTTCTTCTCACATACAAAGCTCTTAATGGTCAGGCACCATCTTATCTTAAAGAGCTCATAGTACCTTACTACCCCACCAGAGCACTGCGCTCCCAGAATGCAGGGTTACTTGTGGTTCCTAGAGTCTCCAAAAGTAGAATGGGAGCCAGAGCGTTCAGCTATCAGGCTCCTCTCCTGTGGAACCAGGTTCCAGTTTGGGTTCGGGAGGCAGACACCGTCTCTACATTTAAGAGTAGGCTTAAGACTTTCCTCTTTAGCTGCGTTTCGACCAAAGGAACTACAGCCCAGAAGTAGGAACCTTTGGAGGAACTCACTGTTTTTCTACCGGAGGGACCAGTTTCTAAATATTTCATTCTTTAACTGGAGAATGTTGGCTGTTTACGAGTGGTGATCTCTTTTCCACCTTTGTGTCCATCTAGTTCAAAGTTTCAAGCCCAAACCATGTTGATCCGGTAACAAGTTTAGAGTTGCCTGCAACCTGCCACATAGTCTACAATATAAACACAGCAGAGCATTCCTCTCATACCGCAAACCACCTCGCCATCCTAAGGCTGAAGCTACATCTGTCCACTGCAGAGGTTCATCAACAACCTGGAGAGGAACTAGTCAAGGTCTCAGGTGTAAATGGGGAGCAGGTGTGTTAAATTTTGTGTTATCGTTCTAAAACTCCCTCATAGTATAAAGAAGATTGCCAAGACCCTGAAACTGAACTTCAGCACGGGGGCCAAGACCATACAGCGGTTAAACAGGACAGGTTCCACTCAGAACAGGCCAAAGAAGCTGAATGCACCTGCTCAGTGTGAAAACCAGAGGTCGTCTTTGGGAAATAGACAAGTGCTGCCAGCATCGCTGCAGAAGTTGAAGGGGTGGGGGGGGTCAGCCTGTCAGGGCTGAGACCAGACGCCGCACACTGCATCAAACTGGTCTGCATGGCTGTCGCCCCGAAGGAAGCCTCTTCTAAAGATGATGCACAAGAAAGCCTGGAACCAGGTCCTGTGGTCTGATAAGACCAAGATAAAGATTTGGTTCAGGTGATGTTCTGGCCAAGCATGTCTCCACACCTACACCGTATTGAGCACCTGCAGAAGATCCTCAAACGGAAGATGGAGGAGCGCAAGGTCTCTAACATCTACCAGCTCCGTGATGTCGTCATGGAGGAGTGGAAGAGGACTCCAGTGGCCACCTGTGAAGCCCTGGTGACCTCCATGTCCAAGAGGGTTAAGGTAATGCTGGAAAATAATGGTGGCCACACATACTAACACTTTGGGCCCAATTTGGACATTTTCACTTAGGGGTGTCCTCACTTTTGTTGCCAGCGGTTTAGACATTTATGTCTGTGTGATGTGTTATTTTGAGGGGACAGCAGATTTACACTGTTATACAAGCTGCACACTCACTACTTTACACATCTCTCTGTTTGTGCCTGTGTGTGTATTTCAGACTTATCAACTTTATTATTAACCACATAGCTGGCTTATCCCTTGTAACTCACACTTGCCTTTGGTCTGAGAGCCCTGGGTTCAATCCCCCACTGTGACCCATCCACCATTGCGTCCCTGAGCAAGACACTTAACCCCTAGTTGCTCCAGACCTCTGATATGTATATGCAGACGCAGAGATGAAGTGTGTGAAATATATGAAATGAAATGTGACATGTGCAGTAAATATCTCTCCTGGTGTTTAGGGATGTTGCTCTAAATCTTGTTCCTAAATCTTTGTTAGACCGAGACACCAGCTGTTCAACAGCAGCAGCCTTTCATATTGTTCTCTGATTTTCTCCCAGCTCCAATAAAGAGATCTGAATTCTAACACATGATGTTTAAAGCAGAGTCCTACCTGAGCTCCACAGCAGCAGCAGCACCAACAGGTGATCCATGTCCAGGTAGACCGTCTCTCTGGCCGTCCGCCTGCTCTCTGCTCTGATCACCGTGGGCTGTCCTCAGTGTCTATCTGTGGACAGGAAGAGGTGGAGCTTTACTGGAACACAGCTCATGTGGTTGTTTTTAGAGTGTAGAGTGTAGAGTCCTTGTCTGACTGAGTCTCTGTCAGGATCAGGGTTTCTGTCGGCCGTGTTTCCAGTTTGATGAGTGGATCAGACTGTGTTCCTGCTGGGGTCCAGTCTGAGAGCAGATCTCCCTTTGGGTTGACCAAACTACACCACAGAATACAAAGAATCATAGAACAGACACAGTGCCTGATAATCTTCAGGAAGTGAGAAATGATCTACATAATATAAGTTAGACTCATATTTTTTATCATCATCATTATCAGGGCCAGAGCACCGACTGGAGCTGCAGCCGACCACAAGACCCAAATAGAAGATGGACCAATGGGAGACTTTACGTATTGAGACGGTCCCCATTGAGGGAGGACCCAGATTTCTGCTAACAGCTTCTACAGTTTTCATCAAATGAAACTAAATAAGTTGCCACTCTTACTTCTTTTCTCACATTTTTTGTTAATCTGTGTCCAAGTTACAATTTCCGCCGATGGGAGCGGGCAGCTTTGTTTGAGGTAAAACTAACAGGCTGAAATGAGTTAACTGCAGGTTAAATACCTCAATAAGTTATTATGAAATCAAGAAGTGAACTTGTGCTGCCATGTGTAGTTTATAATTTGAACATTTTACTGTCAATGAATCTAAAATAAGAATAGATTTGCGTTGTAACCGCAGATTATGAATATTTGGTGCTGCGTTTGTTGTTTTGCACATTGGCTTCGTTGCACTTGCTTGTCGTGACATCTTGAATCTGGGGATTTAAAAAAGCTGAAACTGCAAAAACAGCAAGAGGATAAATTTAACACAAGTCAGCAGTCTCCCTACTTTGTTATTCAGCTTAAACTGTAAATGTTGGCACATACAAATCACATGTCAATAACTGCCATATTAAAGGCAAACTGGACGATCAGAGGTTAGGATAGTAGTGTTCACAGCACAGAAACAAATGTGAGAATGATGGCGGGAGAATAACTTCTGCTTTTACGGTGCAAAGATACAAAAAAAGAAACAAAAGAGAGAAGTACGCAAGTGATGTTGGTGTGTGCGTGTGAGAGGCCGTTTAGGTTTAAAACTGTGAAATACATGCACGCTCCACCACCACAGCCTGTGTCACACACACTACTTGTGTGAGAATGTCAAATTATTTTCAGCTCAGTCAGGTTGCTAACAGGAACATGTCGGCCATTTTGTCAGAACCATGGATGTATAATAATCTGGTCAACGTGTGTTCAGGTACGAGTCTTGAAAGACTGGATCTTATTTCAGATTGTGGATCATAAAGAGAAGTTTAGGAGTTTACTGTGAAGAAACAGGATCAGAATCAGAAAGAGCGTTTTTTGCCAGCTGCTCTTCTGAAAACGCCCAGCAGGGATTGCTAGCAAGCGTTTTTGTGGCGCAGTGTTTTTTCCGACTGCTTTAGTTGCTCTGATACATTTGTTGCAATAAGTTCTACCTGATTTTAGTGGATGTAAAAATGACAACACAGAGTAGAATCCTCGCTCTGTATGAAGAGAAGGCTGAAGCAGGTAGAGAGAGAGGGTTCATGAGATTTTGTGGGCAAGTAAACATCTCACCGTTTGGTCCAAGAGCTGAGGTTTGACTAAGCCCTATCCAGGATAGTAACCGGCAATCAGCTCTGTTGGACAGAAGAGGCCGGAACAGCCTACAAAGACATTCAGCAGGCACTTAGCAGCGATCCTGTGTTGTACTGCCCAGACTTCAAACAACCATTCATTCTGCAGACTGACGCTTCAGACCGTGGGCTTGGTGCTGTGCTCCTTCAAGGGTCCCGTCAGCCAGTGGCATATGTGAGTAGAAAACTGTACCCAAGGGAGGTGCGTTATTCTACAGTGGAGAAGGAATGTCTAGCAATCAATCGGGCTTTGGACTCTCAAATATTACCTCTTGGGGAGGGAATTTACCCTTGAGGTGGACCATCAAGCACTGAAGTGGCTGGACAGGATGAAGGATACAAACAGCCGAATAACTCGTTGGTACCTGGCCATGCAACCTTATAGGTTTGAAGTACATCACATCCCTGGCAAGCGAATGCTACAGCTGACTACCTTTCCCGCTGTCCCAGCGAGTCTCCAGAGGAGGGGGAGTGTGTGGCGGTTCTACCAAGCGCCAACACCTAAAGTGGCGGTAATGCCTTCATTTTGATTTACAATAAATCACAAACACACTTTTTCTAGATATTTTTATTCTTTTCACAATGATGCTAATTTCCAATCTGAGTGCACGCATTTTGGTTAATAGTATTAATTTGAGAAGAATTGTTTAGTGATTTATACCTGTCTTTGTTTCTCCACATGCTGCTTCCGAGTCATCTGCCAAAGGGGGTGCTGGAGTTTGGGAGCGCCTTTTATACTCCACCACAGGAAGTGGAAGGAACCAACTCCTGGCAGAGGGACTCTGAACTACAAAGTTTTTTAATAACACAGCAGCATGTGGATATTTTGTTTGTTAGGTTAATATTGGGTTTCAGTAGAGTTTGTTTGTACAGTATATTCTTATGGTTGGTTGTTGGGTTTATTTTGGGTCTTTTTAATTGTAGTCAATTAAGTTTGATTATTTTTAATAGGCTTAACTGATGTCACGTATTAGGTGAGCTGCGAGGCCTAAACCGAACTGTGAGTGTTTCACTAAGTTAATGACGTGTTTAAGGTCACGATGTATTTTATCGTTTCAGTTTGAGGACGTGTTGTTTATGATAAAATAAACATGTAGAGAAAATAAACTAAAGCAAACTTTAACACCATTTCCCAGAAAGCAGCAGAGCACTGCAGGCCAAAGGTCAACACTCAGTTTGTTGTTGTACAAAAGCTGCAAGTCCAAACCAAATAACACGAAACCATCTCCTTCCTGTCGCAGATTTAAAAAACACAGCGAGTCTACACAGACCTTCATCTTCGCTCTGCTCGTCTTCATCATCAGCCACAGAGGAAACATGTCGTCACCCAGGGTGGGCGTGGTCAGAGACTCCATGCTGACCAATCCGCTGCTCATCAAGGTGAACGAGACGCTGCATCAGCACTTTAACTTTCTGTCAAACGTTCAAACAGGAAACAGAGAAACTAACCGATTAATATACAGACATGCTAATGGGCTTTTACTGTGAAGGAGCTGAGGGGCTTTTACTGTGAAGGAGCTGAGGGGCTTTTTCTGTGAAGGAGCTGAGGG